>BQNB010066206.1:0-33605 GCA_026074375.1 Tanacetum coccineum
TTTATTTACTTTTTAGTCCGTTTTTTTACGTTTTTGTAAAATAACGTAAAAAAAACGAAAACGTATAAAAACGGACGAAAATGTAAACAAACGGACGGATATGTAAAAAACGAACGAAAACGTAAAAAAACGGACGTAAACGTAAACAAACGTACGAAAGCGTAAACAAACGTACGAAAACATAAGAAAACGAACGAAAAAGTAAAAAAACGGTCGAAAACGTAAAAAAACGGACGAAAACATAAAAAACGAATGTAAACAAAAAAAACGGACGCAAACGTAAAATAACGAACGAAAACATAAAAAAAGGAACAAAAACGTAAAATAACGTACGAAAACGTAAAAACCAGACGAAAAGGTAATAAAACGGACAAAAACGATCTAAATCGGTTGAAAACGAAAGAAATCGGTCGAAATCGATCGAAGTCGGTCGAAAACGGAAAATCAGCCGAAATCGGACGAAATCAACCGAAAAAGGTCAAAAACGGTCGAAATCGGACGAAATCGGCTGAAAAAGGTCGAAAACGAAAGAAAATGGTCGAAACCGGTTGAAATTGGTCGAAAACGGACGAAATTGGTCGAAAACGGTCAAAAACGGTCGAAATCGATGAAAATCGGTCGATATCAGACGAAATCAATTGATATCGGTCGAAATCGGCCAAAAAAGGTCGAAAACGGTCGACATAAGTCGAAAACGGTCAAAATAATTTGAAATCGATCGAAAAACGGACGAAATCGGTCGAAAACGAACGAAAACGGTCGAAATCGATGAAAATCGGTCGAAAACGGTCGTTATCGGACGAAAAAACATTGGAAATCGGTCAAAAACGGTCGAAAACGGTGAAAATCGGTCGAAACGGTCGATATCAGACGAAAAAGGTCAAAATCAGCCAGAAACTATCGAAATCGGTCTAAAACGATCGAAATTGGTCAAAATCGGTGTAAATCGGTCGAAAACGGTTGAAATCGGTCGAAAATGGACGAGAACGGTCGAAATCGGCGAAATTGGTCGAAATAGGTCGAAAATGAACGAAATCGGTCGAAACCGATCGAAATATGTCAGAAACGATCGAAAATGGTCGAAATCGTATAAAAACGTTAAAAACGGATGAAAATTGCTATACCCAACAAGACCTATCTATAAAAAAGTACCCGACCATTATACCCATGTTTATTTTGTTCCATCATATTTAATAGTCCATTAAGCCCGCTGACAATAAAAGAGTAAGTCCATTTAGCCCATCATACATAAAAAAAGAGTCAAATTGACCCAAATATTGACTCATGGGTATTATTTGCCAGCTCTAGATATGATTGTGGCAATGACTAACAATTTGATTATAAGAATTGGAGGGTATCCAATCCATTGTTTTTAAAACCTTTAGCCTTCGTCAGGACTCAAAGAGACAAAAACAATCATTAAGTGAAATCAACCAATTCAAGACCAAAACAACCTCTATGAGTTTGATTCACGGTTCATTTCACAAACCATAGGCATCGATAATTATGTTCTTAGTAATACCCAACCGCTTAAGAAATGGTCAATACAAAAGGTAGCCGGTCGTAGACAAAAAAGCGAAAATTGATTGATTAACAATACCCTTTTCGGCCTATGATATTCTCAACAAACAATCCGGGTGATAAAACTATGTCACATAGAACATAAGTACAAATGAATCTAAGACTTGGCTTGAAATTGAATTAAACATGCCATACAATCATAATCGAATCATCATACCACAAGCATCATCTAACCAAGCACATAAAGGGACTAGCCACTCATGGTAAATAAAGACATAATTCAAGAAATTAATGCATTCATAAACATAATAAGAGTCTTACAAAAGTATTGAAAAGGATAATGAAATGCAAACTAGAAAAATGACAAACTTGTAACTTAGATGGATCCTTCCTCCTTCTTTACTTTCCTGGAGCTTTTCCTAGACTATTGTGGCTTTGAAGAGTAGTGGTGGCTATAGGAATTAGGGTTTTTGGTTTAGAGAAGAGTGGAGTGTGTGTTAAAATGAGGCATAGAGGTCATCTATTTATACTACTGATTTGTGGCGGTTCTAGGAGCTAAAGGGGTGTCCAAAGTCGGTTTAGAGGTTCTAGATCCTTCATGATTACTCGAGTTTCTTCAAGAGTGAAATAGAAAACGTGGGCACCAAGAGCCGGGCGGCACGACCCTCTGTCAGGAGGCAGACTCTCCAACCGAGAGCTGAGAGGTCGCTGGTGGAATCTTTTTGTTGGATTTTTTGTTTAATGCTCTTGTTTGAGTTGTGCTTGGCCGTGGGCCTTCGTACTTCACCATGATCATTCAATACACTTGATCTCAGGTCGTTGGAAAGCTTGGAGTAATTATAGTTCATCCATCATTGGAGATGTTCCCACACTTGATCTTGACACGGGGGTATTCGTTCCGTACGTTCAAAAAATCTTCCGTCAAGTTACGTCTCTCCTTTTTCCCTTGTTTTCCTCTGTATTTATCTGCAATTACGCTAAAAGCAAATTTCGACAAAGATCGAGTAATAAAACCATAGGTAACTGACCAAATAACTAATACAAAGTATGAATAACGCTCTTAAAACATACTCGATTTGAGCGTTATCAATCCCCCCACACTTAAACTTTGCTTGCCCTCAAGAAAATCTGGAAAACAATTTCCTCAAATGAGATGCAATTTACCAAGCACAAGTACTCGATAAGTCTAAGTGTCACATTAAAGAAACATGCTAACTGTTTTTAATGGAAAACGATACAGGTGTAGAATTTGGTTTATAAAACCGAAGTATACAAACCACCATGTTGCTAGCTACCGCTTACCACTATCCTATATAAATTTCGAGATAAACGTATTACTATGTCACGACTTAGCACATTGGCTAATCGACACCAATTTTCTTTATCTTCCTTCAACTTTATAAGATTTATAGCTTCATTGGCTATTTATTCACCTTTTTTTTATTCGATCAACCTCCGATCGACATACTAGTAAAGGATTATATGTCCTTAAACATGGAGCTAGCAACTTTCTCGAAAATTCATAAGGATTTCCCACATATCTACCATCGATCCACGTAGCTAGCAACTAACCTGTAGGCTTCGGTTATTTAGGTAGAGCTAAACTATGTGTAATATTTTTCTTTTAAAAGCAAAGGACGGTATAACTGACAAATGGGACCATGAAAAATGTTGGACTAACCGAGATGGTTAGCTCAAGGCATTAAAGCGTATCTTGAAAACAAACTGATGTTATTCTGATTGGTTTCTTATCATGTGTATACACTTATTACTGGGACACATCTTGTTTTAATTTATGAAAACAACTAGATTACCAGGGCAAACAATTTTTAAGTTAGCTCAAAAATTTAAAAACAACCTCGTTTTCCCTATTCTCCCCCCCCCCACACTTACATTTAGCATTGCCCTCAATGCGGCAAAATGGGCAAAAACTGAAATAGGGAAATAAGAGAAAAACCAGGTGTCCATGCATGTGCGGTAGTACTTGAGCTGCCAAGTGCGTCATTTCCTGCAAGAATCTGAAATACAAAAGAAATGCAAACAAACATATATATATTATTATTATTATTTTATAAACTAAAAATCTCAAATACACGGGTTGCCTCCCGAGAAGGCGCTTGATTTTTGAGTGAGTCGTCAGCCGGACTCGGGTGCTTCTTTTATTTCTTTTCAAGCGGTGACCATTCGCTTGGGACATACAAAATATTCTCGATCACTATTCCTTTCCCAGTTTCGTCTAAATCATCCAGCTTAGCTTCGTTACAGGTATTTTCCACTACACTGTAAATGTACGGTTTTTCTGATGCCCATGGCATGGTTTCACGGTAGTTGGCTGGAAACGGTGCCATGAATGGAATAGCTTTCATTCTTCCGTCCTCACACATGAGGTGAATCTCTTCTATGGTAAGTTCATTTAACTGCTCCTCATCGTTGGATGATCTATACCACGTTGTCCTGTTAACAATGAAGCTTCTCATGTTTGTCATACAAATCAACAATCCGGATGATAACCATGTTTGACTAGGACGAGTCCATACCACTTTTTTTTTTTTTTTTTTTTTTTAATTTTTGTGAATCTAAGCTTTGGGGCTTTGAATTTGTATTTAGAGTTGTACAGGAGAACTTTGTCTCCGGCCTTAAATTCTTTTCTAACTCTAAGTTTCTTATCATGATAGGCTTTGGTTCGGGCTTTGTAGAGTTTGGAGTTCTCATATGCTTGAAGTCTCAATTCATCGAGCTCATGCAACTATAGAAATCATTTTTCTCCTACAATCTTAAGATCAGGATTGCAACTTTGCAGGGCCCAGTAAGCATGATGTTCAATTTCAAACGACAAATGGCGCATTTTTCCATAAAGAAGTCGGTACGGAGTGGTACCGATTGGAGTTTTGTAGGCTGTACGAAATGCCCACAGAGCGTCATCTAATTTTCTCGACCAAACAGACGGATTGTCCTTAACTGTCTTTTTGAGGATTCTTTTTAAGGCTTTGTTGGTGTTTTCAACCTGACCACTGGTTTGTGGATGATAAGTTGTGGCTATACGATGATGTACTCCATACTTTTTCAAGATTTTCTCCATTTGACGATTACAAAAGTGAGTTCCTCTGTCGCTAATTAAAGCTTTCGAAATTTCGAAACGAGAGAAAAGCTTTTTCAAGAAATTGACTAAAACCTCGGTTCGTCGTTATGGTTAAGACATCACCTCGCCATTTGGACACGTAATCATTGCGAACAAGAATGATTCGAACTTATGGGATTTGGAAAGGTCCTATGAAAATCAAATTCCCAATATGTCGAAAATTTTCACAAACTTGGATGCTTGTCAAAAGCAATCTGTCTCATCGTGAAATGACCACCAGAACGTTTGGCAATCGTCACATTTTGTACCCAGAGTTTTGTGCTTCTTGATATCGTTGGGCCAATAGACTCCAGCATCAAAAACTTACTTGCGTAATTCGACTGGTCCATAATGTCCCCTAGTGGGTCCATGATGACATTCATCTAGAATTTTTTGAGTTTCTAAACCGTGAACACATCTTCTGATCATGCCATCGGGGCATGCTTTAAATAGATACTGTTCGTCCTAGAAATAGTGCTTAAGTTCTAAAAAGAACTTATAATGTTGAGCGTATGTTAATCCTTTTCTTAGAATTCCTCCAACTAGGTAGTTGGAAAAGTCAGCAAACCACGGGCTCTCTTCATCATCGGTTTTGATACTCATGAGAAACTCATCAGGAAACTCGTCATTTATTTCCTCGTCCTTGAGTTCTTTGAGATTGGGTTTCTCAAGTCGCGATAAGTGATCTGCTGCGATGTTTTCTGCTCCCTTTTTATTTTTTTATTTTGATATCGAATTCTTGAAGCAGTAAAATCCAGCGTATAAGACGCGATTTGGCATCTTGTTTCGAAAACAGATATTTTATTGTAGCGTGATCCGTGAACACAACTGTTTTTGAAAGAACAAGGTATGATCGAAACTTGTTGAATGCAAAAATTACGGCGAGTAACACTTTTTCGGTCACCGTATAGTTTTGTTGTGCGCTATTCAGAGTTTTGCTAGCGAAGTGAATGGGTCGAAAATGTTTTTCTTCACGTTGGCCTAGTACGTCTCCTATGGCAAAATCGCTTGCATCGAACATAAGTTCAAACGGTAGCGACCAATTAGGTGAAACCATAATAGGTGCGTTCGTTAATTTTTCTTTGAGAGTTTTGAATGCCTTGTTGCACTCTTCATCGAAGTTAAAGACTGAGTCTTTTTTGAGAAGTTTCGTCATGGGTCGGGAATCTTGGAAAAATATTTTATGAATCGACTGAAGAATTCCGCAATGTCCCTAAAGAAACTTCTAATCAGCTTATGACGTTAATGGGTGGTGGTAACTTAGCTATCACGTCGATTTTTGCTTTATTGACCTCTAGTCCTTTACGGGAGATTTTATGTCCAAGCACAGTGCCCTCGGTCACCATGAAGTGACACTTTTCCCAGTTTAGAACTAAGTGTGCTTGTTTACATCGAATTAGCATCTGCTCTAGATTATTTAAGCATGAATCGAATGAATCTCCAAATACTAAGAAATCGTCCATGAAGACTTCCATGGAGGTTTCGAGCATATCCTAAAAAATTGCAATCATGCACCTTTGAAAAGTTGCTGGTGCGTTGCAAAGACCAAAAGGCATACGCTTGTAGGCGTAGGTTCCATAAGGGCAAGTGAAAGTGGTCTTTTCCTGATCGGCTGGTTCGATAGGAATTTGAAAATACCCAGAAAATCCGTCGAGAAAACAAAAGAACTTGTTCCCGGCTAATCTTTCCAGCATTTGATCCATGAAGGGTAAAGGAAAATGATCCTTTCGGGTGGCTTCGTTCAACTTACGGTAGTCGATACAAACACGCCATCCTGTTACTGTTCGTGTTGGAACGAGTTCGTTGTCTTCATTTGTCACAACGGTCATTCCTCCTTTTTTGGGCACGCAATGCACCGGACTTACCCAAGGGCTATCTTCGATGGCATAGATGATACCTGCATCTAGAAGTTTGATAATCTCTTTTTTAACGACTTCTCTAGTGTTTGTGGGTAAGGTCGCGTGTCTCTGAATGACTTGTTTGGCATCGTCCTCAAAATTGATTTTGTGTTTGCAAAAGGAAGGGCTAATTCCTGGAATATCGGATGTTTTCCAAGCGAATGCTTCTTTATGGTTCTTGAGAACTGAAACAAGTCGTTCCTTTTCATTTTGTTTGAGTAAAGCTGATATGACTACTAGGAGAAGAGAATTTTCCTCTAGAAAGGCATATTCTAGATGTTTTGGAAGAGGTTTCCACTCGAGATCAGTTGGTGGGTCTTGGATAGATGTCCTGATTCGTAGTTCATCTTTTGGTGGTAACTCCTCAAAATCGTCTTTGACTTCATCCTCTTGAACATACCCTGACATGAATTCATCAAATTCTTTGTCGAGTGGTGTTTCGCTTATCTTTCTTGATGTATTTAAGAATGGTTTAAAATCGTCGAGCAGATCATCGAGTTCATCATCAGTTATTTCATCGATAACATCCATGCGGAAGCATGTGTCTCCATTCACGTAAGAATGCTGCATAGCTTTATCTATGTGAAAGGTTGCTCTATCTTCTTCAATTCTTAAATTGAGTTCTTTGTTCTTAACTCTTATGATGGCATCGGCGATATGCAAGAACGGTCTTCTTAAAATTAGAGGGACTTTATCATCTTCCTCCATTTGCAGGATAACGAAATCTACAGGGAACATGAATTTTCCAACTTGAACGAGCATATTCTCAGCAACTCCCATAGGGTACTGGTAAGTATGATTTGCTAGGCGAATACTCATCCTTGTGGGTTTCAGAGTTGTTCCAGAAAGTGCAGCGTATAGTGAATACGGCATCAGATTAATACTTGCGCCAAGATCGGCCAAGGCGAGATATTCAACTGAGTTTGCAAGTTTACAAGGGATTAGAAAACTTCCGGGGTCTCCAAGCTTCGTTGGGATCTTGTTTTGAAGAATTACTGAGCATTCCTCAGTTAATAAGGCAACAAAAAGATTTTGCTCATCCTACTTTGTTGGGGCTTACAAGATCTTTCAAAAACTTGCCATAATTAGGCATGCCTGCCAGGACGTCAACTAGGGGTACGTTGATCCTGACTTCTTTGATCATGTCTAAAAACTTGGCATATCGTGCCTCTATTTTTTCTTTGTTCAAGCGTTGTGGATATGGAATTTTTGGTTTATAGGCTTTGAGTGGCGGTGTATCGGTCTGAGTTGGTTTCTTGGGTAGAGGTTATGCCTCTTTTTCAACTTCTTCTGCCTCGTCTTCACTATCGTCAAGGAAGACGACAGTTTTGGTGTTTGGGTTAGCTGGTGGGTTATAGGTCTTACCACTGCGTGTGAACACGCATCACTGTTCTCATTCGACAGTGGTGGTCGATAAGGCTTTTCGTTTGATGTTGAAGGTTTTGGATTGGTTTGGGTATTGCTAGGCAGCGTACCCGGGGGGTCTTGAAGATTGGTGATCAGAAATTCTACCAAACTTTGTTTCAAGGTCTTGAATCGCAGCTTGATGATTCTTTTGTCCTTGTTCGACTTTGGTTTTGAGATTGTAGAACTGGTTCTTGACAAAATCATTCGCTGTCTTTTGTGCTATAACGAATTCTCTTATGGTTTTCTCGAATTCTGATTCGTCTGGTTTCTTTTCAGGCTTCCATTTTTTCTAATAATGGTGAATTTTCTTCACTTTCGGCGAAAGCAACGGTTTTACACAGGGGTTTGGTTTTGTTCTCTTTTGACCAATAGAGTTTGAGAAGAACTCGATCCTCGAGCAACTGATGTGCTTCATTTGGGGTTTTGTAGAGGAAGATTCCTCTGGCGTCTAGGATAGCTTGGTTTGGTTCGTTTAGTCCGTGGTAAAAGATTTGGATTATGGTTCTCTCCTAAACCATATCCATGACAACCTAGGGAATATTAATCTTCATGCGTAAGCCAAGCTGCGACTATGATTCGTGATTTGATGTGTGAAACCTCGAATTTCTCCCATTAGATAAAAAAAAAAAAAAAAAAAAGATTCGATCACAACAAATCGTGTGGGATGAGTCGATTACGAAAGCATTGTTCCTCATGGTCTTACCCAAGTGGTTATCACACCGGGACTTAGTTCGTTGAACCAAATCTTGGCTTCCCCCGCTAGGGATGATGGAAAAAGTTTTAGTTTGATGGCATCCGTGTTGGTGTTGCCATAACGGAACATTCCACATACTTTAACAAATTCGGTGATGTGCTTGTGCGGATCGGCCCGTGAGTGTCCGTCGAATTATCGATCTTTGATCATGGAAAGATGGTGTCCTTTGACGGTGAAGTTTTCTCCAAGATCAACCGCGACAATAGCGGCCCCGAGAGTGGGTGCTACGGCCCGATTGTTTCCCCGCATGGGTTGGTCGTCAGGCATTAGGAAGGGTAGGTCAAGAAATGGGTTATAGACTACTTCGGCTTTAAAAAGATTCTCGAAAAGTGGATATTTGGTTTTTGGAACTCGGTCTTCAATGGGTATGAACTGGTTTCGCTTCTTTTTCCTTCTTAAGGTTTGGTGGATAAATTGTTCGGGTTCTGAATAAGGAGTAATTGGGTTTTATCCAGCAGAATGTGTTGGCATTCAAGGACAAAACTCAAATAAGATCAAGCCCAAAAGGATTTAGAAAGATTGGTTAAAAAGTAGATTCTGTCAGAAGCTGCTGCGCCGGGGCGGCAGAGTGCGGCGCCGGGCGGCAGAGAACTCGTCGAGGGGCTGTGCCGGGCGGCTCCAAGGGTTCTGTGAGAATTTTTTTATTTTGAAACGTGGCACCTAGGGACAATGGGATCACGAGATCTAAATCGTAAAACACGATCAAATCCCCGGCAACGGTGCCAAAAACTTGATGCGTGCGATACGGGTCAGTTTTAAATTTATAACTCGGTATACCAAATTCTTAAGCAACACATACGAGCAAGTGAACTCGTCCGTAGTAGCAAGATATTGAATGGTAAGCCGGGATCGTTCGCGGGGATTTGGGTGTTTCGACTTGATAAAGATTTCGATGATAAAAGTCCTAAGATGCAAGCAAGCAATGATAAAAGTGATTCGATATTAAATAGATGTACTTGGTTGGATTTAGTTTGGGAGTCCGATTCGATATAAAGGTGGCAAAGACTAACAAGTTGATTAAAAGAATTGGAGGTTATCCAATCTATTGTTTTTAAAACTTTTTGCCTTCGTCAAGACTCCTAGTGACAAAAACAAGCATTAGGCACAATCAATCAATTCAAGACTAAGGCAACCTCTATGAGTTTGATTCGCGGTTCATTTCACAAACCATAGACATCGATAATTATGTTCCTAGTTATACCAAACCGCTTAAGAAATGGTCAATACAAAAGGTAGCCGATCGTAGACAAAAAGGCGACAATTGATTGATTAACAATATCCCTTTCGGCCTATGATATTCTCAACAAACAATCCGGTTGATAAAACTATGCCACTTAGAACATAAGAACAAATGGATCTAAGACTTAGCTTGAAATTGAATTAACATGCCACACTATCATAATCGAATCTTCATACCACAAACTTCATCTAACCCCAATCACATAAAGGACTGCGCACTCCATATTAAACAAAGACAATAATTTCCAGAAAATAATGCCCATCATAAACATAATGAAAGTGGCGGAGGGGGGGAGGGGGCAGCGGAGGGGAGGGGTAGGGGGGAGGTGGGGGAGGGGGCGGTGGGGGGGGAGGGGGGGGGGGGGGGGGGGGGGGGGGGGGGGTGGTTTGGGGGCATGGGTGGGGGAGAAGGGGGGCGGAGTGGTAGGGGGAGGATGATTGTGGGGCAAGACGTAGGGGGAAGGAAGGGGGATCGAGAGGCGTGAGGTGACTTACAGAGATCCTTCCTCCTTCTTGGCTTTCCTAGAGCTTCTTCCTGACTTTCCTGGACTTAGATGGCTTTGGGGAGGAGTGGTAACTATGAGGATTAGGATTTTAGGGTTGGAGAATAGTGAGGTGTGTGTTAAAATGAGGCATAGGGGTCTCTTATTTATACTACAATTTTATGTCGGTTTCAGGGCCTAAAGGGGTATCCAAAGTCGGTTTAGAGGGTCTAGATCCTTCTTGGCTTTCCAGGTTTCTTCTAGAGTGAAATGAAAAACATGGGCTCCAGGAGCCAGGCGGCACAGCCTCCTGCCGGGCGGCAGACTCTCCAGCCGGGCGGTTAAGAGGTCGCTGGTGGAATCTTTTTGTTGGATTTTTCGCTTAATGCTCTTGCTTGAGTTGTGCTTGGCCGTGGGCCTTCGTACTTTACCATATCTTCGTTACAACTTGACCTCAGGTCTTGGAAGCTTGAGTAATTAGATTTTTCTTTGAGATGCTTTCGCACTTGATCCTGACACGGGATTCTTCGTACTTGAGATAATCTTCACATGTTCGTCTCTCCTTTTCTTGTTTTCCTTTATTTGGCTGCAATTACACTAGAAAGCATATTTCGACATAATCGAGTAATAAAACCATAGGCAACTGACCAAATAACTAATACAAAAGTATGAATATACTCGATTTGAGCGTTATCATTTACCTTGGCTAAATAATTACTCTTGTATTAATTATGATGTTTGAAGGCTAATACCTTCAGGTATTAGCCATTATTATGAAGATCTGAATGTTTGGTTTTGTTTATATCTCGATTGCTTAATTAATCGTTGTATGCTTGTTTATGTTTATCAATATACTTGTTTACGTGCTTAAGTATGCGACCTATCATTCAACTGGGTCTAGTCCTACATATTTAATGCGCTGCAACTTCGGTGTTGTTTGGGCGTAGGCTAAGAGTCCGGGATAGCTCTCCATATTGCAATTATATATCTAGAATCATAGGATCACAAATATTAACATATCTTTGCCCTTAGATTAGTGAGCTTAGTTGGACCGGCAGGTGACCCTTAGATCAACGAGTACGTTCTTAATCAATTGGTAAAGACTCGAAAAGTGGACTACTAGAGTATAAATTGCCATTAAGCAGTAAGTGGGTAAAGTCTCTATGAGCTAGGGTTTAACAAGATCATCATTGCTTTAATCCCTAAGATGAATTATAATCAGCAAACAAGGATGCTTTATGCGGATGCTTTAATTGTGACAGAATTAATGTGTCTAGGTCTTAGGATGAAGTCCCGCCTAAGTCTAAGAATGATATGCCACCTCGAGAAAAGTAATCATTGCACCGAATAAACAAACCAACTTCTAATCGGATTAATGATGGCTAATACAGTTTTTTATTATAAGGCTTGACCGCTCTTTTATCTTCTGTTAATTTCCTTACGTGGGTTAAAGTGTCTTGAATTGATTGTAGTCACCACCAAACCTATGTCAGTCTCTCAAGCTGAAACCCTCCTTTTACATGTTAGAATTAGGATTAGAACTAACATAGGATTAGCATAGGTTTGACTTAGATTAGAATTAACTTAGATAACCACGATATAAGATTTAACCTTGCTTCAAGTGTTCGACACCCTACTTACCACGAATCTACCACCGATCGGGTACACTGCCCGTTAAAGTGTTGTTTTTGGTTAAGTCGGCAAAATATAAATTTAAAACTTGAATCATAAAAATATACACCACACAACGACACATCAAAGTCAAAATAATGAACGGAAAATGTAAAATATTGACCTGAAAATTTACGGAATGTCACACAAGGTGACTATCTTTATCAAAATGCGAAAGGTATTAAGTTCAAATTTTTGTTTGGCACAAACAAACCACTTCTTTCAAAAAAGAGACAAACTTACCTCATTTGTGTTAGCAGTCTTTGAGCTAAAACCTCATCGACTAGCCAGTTAAAAGATCAAAATTCATGGTTATAAAAGAAATCCCACCATTATTTGTGAGTTTTTTTATCGACCTTGCTCATCCTAAAATACCAAACTATTCGTATAACATATAATCTTTCCGTACCAGAATAAATGCTCACTTTCATATTGCACAAAGTTTTAAGAATTACAACTAACTATACTCCCACAGATCAATCACTTTTGATTCGTTGAAACCACCCGATTACTCCCGAAACACAAACTTAGATTCTCTTGCCCTAAAACATCCCAACAAAATGGCAAGGCGGAACGAATGATACGAACAATCAATAATATCATTCGCACTTTACTTTTTCAAGCACACCTTCCCCCCACCTTTTGGGTCGAGGCTCTCCATATGGCCACCTATCTACTCAACCTTCTACCCTCTACCGCAATTCACAATGAAATACCTTATACTCGCCTTTTTAACAAACCACCCGATTACTCCCGCCTACGAATATTCGGGTGTCTATGCTACCCTCACCTTCACTCCCCACACAAACTTGCTCCACGAGCCACTCCTTGTATATTTTTGGGCTACCCCGCTTACCATCGTGGTTTTCGATGCCTAGACCTCGAAACAAATAAAATTATCCTCTCTAGACACGTCACTTTTGACGAAACCCAATTTCCATACCGTTCTATGACACCCTCCTCCCCGCCTTCTTACACCTTCCTCGACCCCACACCTTCCCCCCTCTTAAACACCCTCGCATCAGCCCCTATACCTCCCCCAACTCACGAAACGACTCAGCCCAACAATACGGCCATCCCTAATGCGGAGCCCAACACCCCATACGGCCCAACACCCCAAGGCCCAACTCCTACCGACCCATCACCTTCACCTCAGTCCACCCTCCCAACTTCGATAGTGACTATGAACGTACCAAAAATACATTGTATTTGTATGTTTTGCATTTGAATTGTGCAGGAACGGATATTCAAGAAAAGGAACAAAAGACAAATCCAAGCACGGAATGAAAAAGACAAAGTCAAATCAAAGTCTAAAGTCAACCAAGTGAAGAAAATACAACTTAAGGGACTAAAACTGCCAAGCCTTAAGATGTGTTACAAAAAGACAAGGGCTAAAATCAAAAATTGAGGGTGAAGTATAACTTTAGGGGCCCCACAACCACGCCAGCGGCCCATCTAATTCGGCCCATCAAACCAGTCAACTACCACCACCAATTTTTGATTTTCCAAATCCCTAGCCAAACACCAAAACTGTACACGAACCTCCTCGTACCTATCCCATGATCACTCGGTCGCAATCAGGCATTGTCAAACCTATCGATCGCTTGTCTCTACATACTTCTTCTATTTCTCCTATCCCTAAAAATCTGTCTCAAGCCTTAAAGGACCTAAACTGGCGTAATGCGATGTACGATGAATATAATGCGTTGGTTAAAAATGGCACTTGGTTACTTGTACCAAGGCCCGCAAGTATTAATATGGTTCGCTCCATGTGGTTGTTTAAGCATAAGTTTCATGCTGACGGGACTTTGAGCCACTATAAGGCTCGTTTAGTTGCTAACGGTAGTAGTTAGCAACTAGGTGTTGATTTTGATGAGACGTTTAGTCCGGTCGTTAAACCGGCTACCATTTGCACGGTCCTTAGCCTTGCTGTGTCTCGTCAGTGGCCCATACACCCACTTGATGTTAAAAATGCTTTTCTTAACGGTAACTTATCTGAGACTGTGTACATGCATCATCCTCCTGGTTTTGTTGACAATCGGTATCCTCATCATGTTTGTCTTTTACAATGATCTTTATATGGACTGAAACAAGCACCTCATGCTTGGTTTCAGCGGTTTGTAGGTTATGCCACACGAGCTGGACTTTATCATAGTCGTTGCGATTCCTCATTGTTTATCTATAGATACAGTTCTTAGGTTTCTTACTTACTTATTTATGTGGATGGCATCATTCTCACATCTTCCTGTCTAGCCCTACTTCAGCAGATTATAGGTTCTCTAAATAACGAGTTTGACATGACTGATCTTGGGGTGCTTAATTACTTTTTTGGTATTTCTGCTAATCGTACTCATACAGGTTTGTTTCTGTCACAGAAGAAGTATGCTCTACAGCTCCTTGAGTGTGCTCACATTGTTACTTGTAACCCTTCTCGGACACCCGTTGATACAGAGTCTAAACTGGGTCCGGAAGGTGCTCCTGTTCAGGATCCTACTTTATATCGTAGCCTTGCAGGGGAGCTCCAATATCTTACTTTTACACGTCTAGATTTGTCCTATGTAGTTCAGCAGATTTTCCTTTACATGCATGATCTGAGAGAACCACATTTAGCCGCTCTCAAGCGTATCTTGCGATATGTTCAGGGTACTTTGGATTTAGGGCTTCACTTATATGCGTCCTCCACTACCTCTCTGGTTGGTTATATTGATGCTGATTGGGCGGGTTGTCCATCTACACGCAGGTCTACCTCAGGTTATTGTGTCTTTTTGGGTGATAACTTATTATCTTGGTCCGCTAAACGACAACACACTCTTTTACGCTTTAGTACCGAAGCTGAATACCTGGGTGTTGCTAACGTTGTAGCAAAAACATCATGGTTTCGTAATCTTCTTCATGAGTTACACTATCCTTTATCGATTGCAACTATTGTCTACTGTGATAACGTTAGTGCTGTTTATATGTCTGCCAACCCTGTTCAACATCAACGGACGAAACACATTGAGATCGACATTCATTTCGTCCGAGATATGGTTACCGCTGGTCAGGTTAGAGTTCTACATGTGCCCTCTCATTTCCAATATGCCGATATTTTCACCAAGGGGCTGCCTTCCGCATTGTTTGAAGAATTTCGATCCAGTTTGAGCGTACAGCCTCCTCCTGCTCGAACTGCGGGGGAGTGATAGCATGGCAGATTATCATTATCCTATCAATAATTAGTTGTCAAATTGATTAGTCAATCAATTAGTTGTCAGTCATTATCTAGTCTATCATTATCTTGTCAAGCATTAATTAGTTGTCTATTCACATAGTCTTGTACCCCTATAAATTGTAACGATTGATAAATGAAAGGACACACAAAGTTTCACCATTCAATAAATCTTTCCGTACCAGAAT
Source organism: Tanacetum coccineum (assembly GCA_026074375.1). Taxonomy (NCBI): domain Eukaryota; kingdom Viridiplantae; phylum Streptophyta; class Magnoliopsida; order Asterales; family Asteraceae; genus Tanacetum; species Tanacetum coccineum. Next base: position 15,484 of record BQNB010066206.1, read on the forward strand.
AAATGCTCACTCTCATATTGCACAAAGTTTTAAGAATTACAACTAACAATACTCCCACAGATCAATCACTTTTGATTCGTTGAAATCTAAAATGGATATCTATTTTGGGACATCAAAAAATAGAAAAAGTGAACATTTAATTTAGGACGAAAGGATTACATTTTATTGTTGTAGATATTTTATCCAACGAGTTAGTCAAAAAGTTCACACATGCTTATTTCTTGACGGAGACCTAAAACCACAAATGTTTAAAAAAAAATAGTTTTGCAATCCAAATAAGCTAGTAGCATGACTTGTTGTTTGTTTGTGTTACACCCTTTATGTAAATCATATTTATATGAATGAGCTCAACTAAATTCTACAAGGTGGTTTTGTGTTAAGAAAACTAACTCCAAGACTCTTTTTTCAAAGAGTTAATTGCATAAATCCGGATCCTCTCCCTGTGGTTTCGACCCATATCGGGTTTGGTCCATTGACTAATATATCTGTTAGTTTGACTGTTAAAGCAAGGGCATAATCGTCTTTTCAATTGTGTTACATTAAAAACTCTATCTTATCTCCACCAACACACCAAACACAAACATTTCACATCTCTCTCTTTTTAATCTCAAAAATTTCAATCTCATATTAAAACACACACACCCCTTCACAACCTGTCACCACCACCACCCTCTTATAATCCGTCACCACCATCAAAACAAAGCAGCCACTAACACCACCAACATATAAGCTCGTCATCACCACCATCAATCCCAAAAACACTAGGACAACCAACACTTCAACGTGTACAACAACAAGAACACCATCAGATTCGATTTTAGAGGTGTTCGGGTGGTATTTGTTTGTTTGGTTTCCAGGGTATTTCGTGTGACTGTAAAAAATAAGGGTTTTGATTATTTTGTGAAAATATTGTCCATTGAGTTGTTTAATTAATGATAGAATGGTTTATGAAAGAAAAATTAAGAAGGTGGGAGGTGCAAGCTAGATTGGTGGTTGAAGAATAAATCAAAGATGGGGACCACTATTTTTTTCTTTCTTCAAAAGTTTTTTGGATCTTGGAATCCGGGAAAAAAAATTTGAATTATATATTTGTTGTTTCTTGTTGTAGGATTTTTGTTAGGATAAAGTTCTAGATTTTTGGGGATTACAATGATTGTTCATTATAGCTTGTGTTATAAAGAAATGGTTACCGGGTTCATTTCTTAATATTTAAGATTTGTGATTTTTACGAGATTGTTATTTTAGGTGATTGGATTTTTTTACTTTTGTTTTTTAAATAAATTTGGGAAGAAGATGATATTAAAATTTAAGGGTGGCTGAAAAAAATAGTGAGGAGATAATGTATATTAATGAAATATGAAGAAGACAAGGGTATCTTTGTCATTTCACCCTTCTAAATCTTGCTTTAACGGTCAAACTAACGAAAATATTGGTCAAGGGACCAAACCCGATACGGGTCGAAACCACAGAGAGAGGATCTGGGGAAGAAAAAGATGAGGGATAATTTCCGTTAAACCCGACAGACCACAAGGACCATTTATGCAATTAACTCTTTTGCAAACCACAAACTCGAATATTCGCTTGTACTTATCCCACTCCCTATTTATATTTTACAAAAATATTACACAAAATAAACACACAGTAACATAAAAAGAAGCCTTTATAATTAATTTATTCACACACACACACAATAAAAACCCTAATTTTTCCACCGGATAACAAACTTTTCCGATGACGACGGTGAACGACGGATACAACGGTGGCGCAGGTGGAAAGATCAGGAAGAAGAAGGTTTTGAGGAAAACGACACCGTATGATCGACCTTCAATTGCAATAAGAAACCCTAACCCTAACAATACCTCAAAATCTGGCTTTTTATCGAGGTTGATTTACGCCGGGGCTGATCGCTTACTCGGCGCCTTTTGGAAACGGAATCCTGCTTTAACTGCGGCTCCTGTTACAGGTTTGATTTTTGTTTTTTTTTAATAAATTTGATTGCTTTATATAGTTTAATTGTAATTTTAATTAAATGTGGTGTATATGATTAGGTTTTCGTTGTGAATATAGCGTTTTACGATATAAAGTCGGTAGCTTTTTATGTTTGCTCTTGTATTTTGAGCGTTATTTGATATAAAGTAGGTAGTTTTAATATTTGGCGAATGTAATTTGATTAGGTTTTAGAGTGATTTATGAATAAAAGGTGATATTTTGAATGTTTCAGTATCGGTTTTAGTGTTTGTTTAAGCTTATTTGTGGCCTTATTACCTTATATGATTTTGGCTTATATTCCAAGAGCCTGAATCTTCCGGCTTATTTGGAGCTTATATAAGTTTATCATGATATAATAAGCTTATATAAGCCCTTAAGTCTCAAAATAAGCCGGAAAGTTTGGGCGTATGCTTGGTTTTAAATTGCGTGTTGCGATCCGTTGCGACTAAGGTTCAAATTACCGATGCGCGATGCGCATTGCGTTGGAGCGCATCACGGACACGCGGCGCTAGTTTTAAATATAATATACAAACATTTTTCTACTTAAGTCTATAATACAAGTAAATGCTTAAACATGAAATAAGTCACCCACATATTCATATTACTAAAGGCGTAAACGTTAAATAAGTTACTTACATATTCCTAACGAGTAGCGAATTACTAATAACAAAAGTAACCAAGTAAGATATTGAGAGTTTAAGATACACATAACAAAAAGATATCAAAAGCGGTTATCTTTCTCTATATATTTAGTTAAGTAGTCATCAACTAATAGTCATCAAGATCATCATCGGTGTGATCAAATATGGCTACCGGAGCACCATCATCATCATTAGATGCTTCGATATCTTCTTTAAAATCAATAATTGAGGACAAAATGGGTTAATTAGAAGGCCTTATGGGCTTTTAAAAAAAAACCTAATCTATTTGTTGAAATATATAGATAAAAGGCCCAAATCCTAATTGCGTTCGTTGCGTCCGTTGCGAGCATCACACTGAAACGACTTGATGCGTTCGCAATAGGTCGCATCCTGGAACAACCCCGCATCAAGTTTCCTGTTGCGTTTTTTCCATCGCATCACTCTGATGCCTGATGCGAGCTCAACAATGCGCGCAATTTTAAACCAAGGGCGTATGAAATGTAAGCCAGAATTAAATAAGCTTATAAGCCCACAAATAAGCTTAAACAAACACCCCTCAAGAGTGGTGTTTGTTTCGGCTTATATATTGGGTTTATGGCTTATTTGGTTTTCAGCTTACGTTTCATAAGCTCACTTTTTGTGGCTTATTTTGACTTTTCGCTCTATATAAGCTTATCATGTCATGATAAGTCAAAATAAGCCACAAAAAGTGAGCTTATGAAACATAAGCCGAAAACCAAATAAGCCATAAACCCAATATATAAGCCGAATAGTTGAGCTGTGGTTGAGGAAGTATTAGATTGATTTGGCTTTGTAGAATTAAGAAGGTTTTGAGTGTTGGACTATTTAGATATGACGAAAAGCGAATGTTTTGCATATATCGCTTTTGTTCAGGCTTTTTGTTTGAGTGGGTTTAGTTTAGGGCATATATAGAGATATAGACTCCCTTTTAATAATTTTTATTCAAGTCAGATGTGGTGTCATATGAATTTCGGGTTTGTATGGTAGAATGTCTGATTGCTGATGTGAAAGGCGTCATCTTTAGTCATTGTGATTTCAGGGATGTGCGGATGGTTAGGTTTTAGAAGAAGAAAAAAAAACATCCTATTAATGTTTAGGCTATGTTTTTGAATTGGATAGTTTTTATATTTGTATTAGTTGACCTGCTGACCTATTAAGTGTTCGTTTGATCTGATTTAGTTGGTATGTAAACTTGTATATTGGTTTAGTTAAGAGGGGGTGTGTTCGAGGACGGGGCAATTTGTTTTGTGAATGTATTAAAGTTGTAGTTTTTGTAGCTTTGCTGCCGAATGTTTCATATATATGAGAAGGTTTTGTTCAGTGACTGAAGGGGAGATTATCTTTTTGTATCATTTGATGGAAGATTATTCTACTGGAAAGTAGAAAGGCTGTAATGTTATAAGCTACCTGTAGTTCCGTATTCGCTGTAGCTTATGCTTAGCATTTTGTGCTTGTTGCATTCTATTTTTTTAGCTCAATGTAGACATTAGAGTTGATACTACTTACTAGTACAGGATTTTAAATGAAATACCTAGGTCTATAGTCCAACTTAACCATGCATGTCTACCAATCTAGAACTGTATTATCTGATTATACCTTTGTCAGGGTGGCACAAGTATAAGTTTAGTTGACAGTTCTGGATTATTGTAATGTGTTTAAATGATAATTTAAGTTTTGCTTTCTCTTATGAGAATTTTACGATCTATTTTGGGTAGATAATAATGTGGAGTTCTTCATTTGTATACCTTGGTATCACCATCCCTGGTCTATCTTTTCCACGATGACTCTTCCAAAGCACTTTTCACATGAAGTGGGCATTTTTATTTCACTTCCCGACGACAGGTGTGGCAATTTTTCCACAAGAATGCGAGTTTTTTTAGGAAAGTGAGTTATTTTTAGCCGATTTGTGATTGAACTATTATAATTTAGATAGTTAGTAGGATTGTTTACAAGGATCGTTGGGGCGATTAGAATATGGGATATTGTGGGATTACGTATATGGACATGATTCTTGCATGAGACCTAATCTGAAAATGAGTAGACTCTTGATATTAAAGGTTGACAAGATAACAAAATATATAAATAAGGTCACCTTTGGTCATAAGAGCTGTACCAGCTTATGTATCTAGGCAATTCTATTGCTATCATGCAAGGCAATATGGGCAATGAACCAATTTCTAACTATAGCGTGCTATACATATTTTGAAACCCCAAGTCATTTTGGTTTTGAGAATCTTTAGGTGTTTTGCCTTTAAATGAAGTGCATGTTCTGTTATTGCTCTACTATTTTGTTTGTTCCCATTGGGGGCTATGAGTTCTATATTACATCTACTTTAGATCACATTTCTTTATTTCACATTTATGATTTATATGTCCCTCACAAAAGTTTTTCTCATGACCAGGGACTAATGAAGAACAAAGGAATGAGCATCAGGAGGAAGGTCCAAATGTAAGTTTCTAGTTTGAGTGCTGCAACTACTTATATTTTAAGATGCTGCCCTCGTGTCTTCTTGATTATACCAATCGTATTTTTATATGCTCCACTTCAAGGGTGTCGACTCTTTTGTATGATTTAGTTTAAGAGAATTGGTTATTATTAATCTTGTATGATTCACAAACTTCTGATTAATAATATTAAAAAAGGATTCTTGATCCCTTCTCATTTTTGCTTGAGTTACTATTATCAGACCAACTATTCAAGCTAAAACGTTGTGATTTTTGCCTCTTCATAGTTTAGATCCTTTTGTTGGCTGGCACCTTGACCACTGTATCTGCTTACTCATTGAAATTCGGATACCTTATACCTATGTATTTGTATGGTTGTTTGTTGGGGAAAGAGATATTGTTGTGCGTTCGATGATATTTGAGGTCTATTAATTTGAAGTTTATAAGTAAAAAGGCGGGATCAGTTTCTTCTATTACTTATTATGGAGCATTTCTTTCCTAGTGATGTGCTATGTTTCTGCTTTCTCCTTTTTTTGTTTATTACTATTTTCATCATATTGATTTGTTTTTGTTTCTTGATAGTTTGGTTTGAAGGCTAATACAGGAGCAGTAGAACCTAACACTAATGAAGGTGGGAATTTGGCTAACATTTCTGCTGCTACTGAGATATCAGATCTTGAGACCATGCTGAAAGAAAAAACGTTTACCAGGTTGTTATATATTGATGTGATAAGTATTGTTAGAAGTGTGCATTTTAGATAAGTATTCTAATCACATGTATTTTACTAGGTCAATATAGTATCTAATTAATCAAAATAAGCTTTTGAGGTGACACATGTGAAGTATAATTTTGGATACTCGGACTACCCCTTGCTTTAATTTTTCATACTTTTGATCGCATTCTTTGACATGTCTCATCTATCATGTTGTCGTTGACAATTGTACTCTTAACTGATATTATTTACCCCTTACAGATTGAAATCGAGAGATGATGGTGAAGGGGATCAAGCGAATATTTCCAACGATTCTCATATGGAGGAGAGGGAGAACTTCCATGTTGTTATATCAACTCATGTTGTCAATTCAAGAGTGAGTTTTATTCTTGTATTTGCGCACGTGTACTTTCATGCTAATTTTTGACTTCATAAGAAAATGTTTATAAATTTATAAATGACTTCTTAAGCCTTTGAAGAGGATGTTGCCTCACCTGCTGAGCTTGCAAAGGCTTATATGGCTACAATTACAAGGCCTGCTAAAGTATCACCATCCACACTGAGGCATGGCAGCCAAGCACCAAGACAAGATTCAGTGTTGCTAAATAACATAACCATTCTTCCAAGAACGCATGTTACATCACTTGCACCAACAACTGCATGTAGCTTAAAGGGGGTTGAAAATGGTATGACAACCCCTAGATCTCGCGGTAGATCAGCAATATACAGCATGGCACGCTCACCTTATTACAGAGGGCCTTCAACTTTAAGCAAAAAGGTTTGTTAAAGTTATCCTTTAATCTTGCTTCATAATATTATTTTGGGTGAAGTAGACTTAGAACAGGTTTTGCTTGATTTCAGCCAATGTCGTCACTTATATCGTCTCAGCTTGCTTGGGAACTTGAAGGGTCAAATGGAAATAAGATGGTATCTATTTGTGCTATGAATTTTTTGTTTGTTTTAATTACATACTTTTCTGTAATCTATGAAATCTTGTTGATTTTTACATTTTGAGTCAGGCTGGTAAGCGTAGGAGCTATGTACTAGATGATCTTGGATCTGGTGGTCTGATGCGTAGAATTTGGCAGAAAGCTAATCTTTATTCTCAAGGAAGTTCTTTATCAAAACATAAAAGCGAATTAGATTCGAGTGCTCAGAGATTGCTTGTAAGTAGTGAACCTGAGCAGAAAGCCTCCAAGGCAATAGTGGAAAATGGGGAGACCAGCAAGCGTAATTCAGGCTATGCATCTGTTCCTACCGAGTCCACTCAAAATGGCATCTGGTAGAGGGGCTCTTGCAGGAGCAGGAGTAGGTAATGATGATTCTATGATGGTTGATAAACTGCCGGAAGAAATCAATGACATGAAAATTAAGGTTGACAAGGTGGAAAAGGTTGGTCTTTTTTATTTGTGCCAAATAGTTCTCGAAATCTATAATAAATTTGTTGGATGTGTTTCTGTAGTGCTATTCTCACATCATTGTCTTTGCGTTTTAGGAAATGGAGGCTACAGTGGTGGATGGACATGGTACTGAAACTGGTCATATAATTGTTACGACCATTGGAGATAGAAATGGTCAACCGAAACAAGTATGTTTCATTTACTTTGTCATGATACTATGATACTAGAACCACCCCTCCTAACCACTTCATATGCCTAATACTCAAGGTATAGAAATTGGGTGGGTCAGGCTGGCTGTCAAACTAGTCAAAATTTCCCTGGGTCAAAATGGGGAGTTTATAATTCGGGTTGAAACGGGTTAGGTTGGGCTGGAAATTAAGCCCTTTTGTTTTGTGTTATGTTATTTCTTGAATAAAATAATGAGTGGTGTATTGAATCGTTTTGTGGTTGCAGTTATCACTTCCTCATCCTTTTTGTATCAGGTTGAATACTTTTTGTATGCAGGTTAGTAGCGCTGAATTGACAAACAGAAGATTGGTTCAATAAGTTGAATAGGTTGTAGATGCATCAGGCACCTTCTTTTCTTTATGCCGCTTGACTCATTTTTTGTTCAGTTAAGTTATTTTGTATTTGACCCGTTTGAACTATTAAGCGTTCAGACTTCAGATATACCCTAAAATGACTCATTTTCAAGTATATGAACTGAAATCGCCACTACTATATAAAAGAATCAAGACAAGGAACCAAAAACCAATATTTTCAGTGGCTCAACTTTTCCTAGTACATCTATCAGTTCTCCGCCTGCTACATTAACCACCAATGGCCAGGTTTTTGGACTCCCGACAAATACCCAGGCACCTACTACGTCCAAAAGCGGTCCCCTATCAAGTTTGGCTCGATCCCCTACCTGCAATCCCATCATCTACTGCAGTGATGTTCCCTATTTAGTTCATATGCACATAGTTTTGGTCCTAGTTCTGCTGCTGCTTCATCAGAGATCAAGTCTGGTAGTTCTACCAGTAGCTTTACCACTAGTAATTTTGGTTCTCCACCTTTTTCTTTTGGGGCACCTTCTACATCTACACCTTCAACCACCAGTTCGCCTGCCGTGTTTAATGCAGGTGCTTCTACTGCATCTTCAAGGTTCTCATTCAATGCAGCCAGTGCTACAAATCTGTTTTCTCAAGCTCCGTTTGGGACTCCTACAGCTTCATTCAACAACAATGATCAGATGAGCATGGAAGACAGTATGCATGAAGACTCTATACAGACACCAAGTCCTGCTATCCCTGCGTTTGCTCCAGCTTCTGCTGGTAAACCAGTGTTTGCTTTTAATTCAGGCACCCCAACACCATCACCATCCACCGGTCCATTTCAATTTGGTGTGCAGACCAACCAACCACCATCTCAGAATCCTTTTCAAGTGCAAACTAACCAACCGCCATCTCAGAATCCTTTTCAAGTGACCAATCAACCACCATCTCAGAATCCTTTTCAGGCATCTGGTAGTTTAGATTTACACGCTGGAGGAAGTTTCTCGTTAGGCTCTGGTGGGGGTGACAAGTCTAACAGAAGAATTGTGAAAGCAAGTAAAAGCAAGAACCGGAGAAAATGAGAACCTTTAAATAACACATGTTGAAGCTTGTTTTTCTGGGGGGCGGTCAAGGCACGCCTTTCTTACTGCTCTTGATCAGCATTTGAACAAGGCATCTTAATTTCAACATTATGCAATATCTACACCTTCTGTTCGTGTCTATCAGTATGGTGGTCATTGCTTAATCTCAATTTTGGCGGAAGTGTTAAATAGATGTAAACTAGCTGTGGTAGGAATAGATACTTCATATGCGTTGTATCTTTTTCATTGACATGTATACATCAATCTAGATATGGTTGATGATACCTTTGATGACTGTAATGTTACTGATACAATCATACTTGTTAGAACTTCATTAGAATTTCATGTGTGCGTAATTTGATGAATGTAACATGTGTTTTGCAGATTGTAATAATGGATACAAGCAAAGATAAAAAATAAATGTCTTTAATCTTTAGCATTGTTTTACATCAGTTACGAATGCAGTGTTTGCTATATCAGTAACGCACTACTTGTATTACTTCACCAGCCTTTTTGAAAAATTATATTTTTTTCTTGAATTTCTGAATCCATTTATCACATGTGTCGGATCAAGCCACTGGTAACAAATGGGAGATCAACACAGGACATTATGTCAAAGAAACAGTAATCACAAAATTCAGAAAGATTTTATTCTACTACTTCGCTCAATAGCCACATCCATATATATACAGTTCTTAGTTATCATTACCTTATTACATTCATATAAAGTGTCATCATACATTTATTGGAGTGTTTTATAGAGTACCACATGTGTAAAATACCAAAAGAAACTCAAGCAACTGAAAAATGTATCAAGCTCACGAAACATTATAACAAGTTAACAGGAGTATTTGTAATCATCCAACAAATGTCGTGAAGACTTGAAGAGTCTTAAATAACAATAGGGTGAAGGAAGAGGGATTTGATGTAAGTTATCACTTCTTTCCCAGGATGACCTACGCCATCATTGCCTCTGTAAGTTGCTTCAGCCACACGTGCAAGGTTGATTATGGGCCTGACATGAGGAAATGGGACATTTGTTGGTCTGAGGGACTCCCGATTTATAACTTTCCATGCTTCTTCAACTTGTTTTGAGAAAAATTTGTACGCTTCCTTCTCTGATGCACCAGTTTCCTTTTGGTAACCTATGTAGCACCGAAACGGGAACGGCAAAGGGATACGGGGACGATACGGGAACAGGAAACGGCAAAAATCAAAAATTCAAGATACGGGAACGGTATAGATACGTCAATAAAAATCTATAAAAAATTAAAAATATATTAAAGAAAATCCAAAATAGATATACATTGATGTAAATGTAAACTCCAAAAATACTACATCTTCCAAAGGTAATTAATTATCAATAATCAAATCATTTTCAAATTCCGGTTCATCTAGTGAGAGATCGGCAAACTCCAAAAAGCCTACATCTTCCATTGAATCAAAAGCATCTCCACCCACATCCCACATCTTTACATCATCATTCGGATTCCTTGACAAAAGTCGGAGATTATTATGGATGTAAACCAAGTCTTGAGCACGGCTTGTAGTCAACTTGTTCCTCCTAATCGTATATGTATATATTATATGTATATATAATATATATACATATATATTATGTATATATTATATGTATATGTATATATTATATGTATATCAGACTATGTGGGAATCGTATATGTATATATACGATTCTACTGTATATATAATGTATAGCCCTACTAAAATCGGTTGGGTTCCAGCCTTGAATAAAAAAGCCCATTAAAACCCTAAGAAACGGTTTGGAAACTCTTGGAATTCCAGAAACGGATAAGAAACGTCTAGGAAACGGCATAGGAAACGTTTCCAATACTAGGGAAACGTTTCGGGGGCGTATCGGAGGCGTATCCGTATTGTTTTGAGAAAAATTTGTACGCTTCCTTCTCTGATGCACCAGTTTCCTTTTGGTAACACTCGATGCATGAAGCAACGTGGCCTCTTTCTTGTTCTTCCTAATATATATTTATATATGTTATGTCACAATGTATACATGTATGTTCAATAGTTTTTATTACAGATCGACTTGACTAAATACATGGTTAGTATCTAGTACCTTATAAGCAAACATGCTCTCATCATTATTAGCTCTTTTTTCACTTCCTCTTTGAGATCTTCAAGTTGTTTATTCATAACAAAATCTTCTGGCTGCACGCATAAATGGATTAATTAGCAAATATTTTTTTTCTAAAGGACAAAATAATCAAGTAGAAACATTAAAAAAACCTCATCATATGTAAGGAACAGACCTCCCCATATGCTAGCATGAAACTTTACTGTGTTCGGATACTATGTTTTTTCTTCTTGCCTTGATTCTCATCAATTGATGCTACTAGAGATGAAACTGGAAAACTTGACATCTCGAGGTGTTTCTAATATGAATTGATAAGTTATTATATTATTGAGTACGTAGTTTGAATTCAACTGAAGCATATTTATAGGAAATGCAAGGTTCGTGTATAATTAAGAGGGTGTTTGGGTTTGATTTATTTTTCCCGATTTTCAATTATTATTTTTACCAATATTGTTGCACTTCTACAAAATAAGCAAACCCAAACACTAGTTCCAAGAGTACCTTCTTTTAAGCAACTTATATAAATGCTTACTGTATTTTTTTTAGCAGACACATTAGCAGACCAAAAAGAAAAAGAAAAAGCAATCCCAAACACCCTATAAAAAATTTTAACTTGAAAAGAAGAATGTAATAAACATTAAAACAGAGGCGAGACTTAAAACCTTGCTTTAACACTACTACTTAACTCCTTAACATTGTGTAACAACTAACAACAAAGCTAAAACACTACAATGAAACCCAAACACTTAAGATTAACTTCTCAGCCCGCTTTTGGCGTCCGCTAATATGCGTTCTAATAAAGTCTCGCCGTAGAGAAATAACTAAGATCGTAACTTTATGAAAGTAGATAAGAGTTAAAAGTTGTTGCTGCCTATTATGTTGTTGCATTAATGTAATTATTACTTTAACTGGAAGAACATAAGACAGGTCTAGTTTAGCGTTATGGCATAGTGAGGGAGCATAGCCTGCTTTATTTAAAAAAGTAGTAATTGTTATAGCTACTTCATGTCCTCTTTTTTCTTTCCATATGAACAAGTTACTGTCATATTTTTCGCACTCCTAGAAGCTTATGATAGCTAGAGCTTAACCTTTTAATTTCATAGATGTTTGGCAAAGTAACTAGAGCTTATGGGTGTAATATGACAATCAAGAACGACAAATAATTGCATAAATAATAAAGATAGGTTTCACAGCAACTAAATACAAATAAAGCTGCAAAATAAATATCTGCAAACTTTAGCATTTGTATTACTTCATTTGTCAATGCAGCTTTAGTTAGAACTAGTAATGTAGGATTTGTATTGGATTTTTGGATCACCAGCTTTTTTAAATGTATAGCTTTTCATTGCATACTTGAAATTTGCAACCAATTTTTGGGAAAAACCTGAAGGTAGGATTATGTCATCGTGGTTACAAAAAGCAGATCAACACAACATTTGATCGGTAAAATAGTTCTAATTTAAACAAGGAACATTTACACCACGATATATATGTAATCAAAAGAATATTCATAGCATTGGATAAGCTTACAATGATGAACTCCAGAAAGACCCCAAACACGTAAAGGTAAAAAGATGGTGAAAGTTCATATCATCGGTGAGCACCCAACTTATTATAAACTCGCCCATAAGGGATTGGAACCCTCTCCTCAGAGACTCGACTTGTCTCGGCTTCACGATACTGGGAATGCTCTCTATATGATTCGTTTGGCATGGTTCCATAAGGCCTTGGTGGTTCTGTGGTCATCATTCTATGGGAGTCATTTGGCATGGTTCCATAGGGCCTTAGTGGTTCTGTGGCCATTATTCCATATGGCCTTGGTGGTTCTGCGGGCATCGATCTATGGGAGTCGTTTGGCATGGATCTATCGGGCCTCAGTGGTTTTGTGGCAATCAATCTATGGGAGTCATTTGGCATAGATCCATATGGTCTTAGTGGTTCTGCGGGCATCGATCTGTGGGAGTCATTTAGCATGGTTCCATATGGCCTCTGTGGTTCTATGGCCATCAATTTATGGGAGTCATTTGGAATGGTCCCATACCGCCTTGGTGCTTCTGTGGACATCGACCAATCATAATCACGAGGTTCAGTTGGGCCTCTTTCAGTCTTGTGGGTGCTGATTGCAGCTTGTTGGTAATGATTTAACCGTGCCTGTGATTCCTTGCGAAGAAGCTCGCCTAAACGTGCTGCATGTTGGACTCTAAGCGAAGAAAATCTCTCCTGGTACTGTGTATTGATCTCTAACATTCTCTAAAAAGCGTAATTTTTTTTATTATTGTTCAAGTCAGAGTTTAATTTTTCATGGTCAAAATTAAATAGCTAACACTGAAAACTAGTTCCAGATATAGATGCATCAATGGCAAATAACAAGATCACTTTACCTCTTTGTGTCTAACAATTTCCTTATCCTCGAGATCACCCTGCTCCTTTATCGATCTCATTATCTCATCCTGAAATTTCTGCTCCAGCCGTTCAAAAGTTAATTCAGAAGGTCCACTTTCCTCATATCCAATTTCCATGTCTTGCTCAAACGACTGCGCGTCCACATTCTCTTGACTCTCACGACTACCCTTTTGGTTTACCATCGGCTCTTGTGAACCCGATTCATTCAGATTGCCTCTATGTCCTGCTTCACACACCAACAAATACAATAGAAACATATATTTATACAGCCGAAACAGACTTTATAGCAGACTTACTAACTTTCTAAAGGTTACTTGCCTTGTCGATACGAATGAGGGGACACTCGATTTGATTCAACATCAGCGTTTATATCCCATCGCTTTTCTCGAGCCGGATATTGAGCATTATATTTGTTGATACTAGAATCACCATAAGATGTTGAAGGCCTATTCATCTTCTTCTTTTAATTACAAAATATCTATATAACAAATATAGTAACTATTTTTATTAAACTAAGCATTGCAACAAACACATGGTGTGCATGTAATTAAACTATATAAAAACAGCCTTAATATTAATTAAAACCCAAAATTAAAATATGAATGTTGACAATTGTATGTTTAATAAAGTTGAAGATTTAGATTAACTAAAAAACAGGATTGAAGACAATAAGACAAACCTTTATGTAAAAGAAGAAAAATAACGATGATATGTGATTTTGTAATCCCTGAAACGGTTACGAGGATGATATCGGAATCCGACCAAGAGTTCTACTTCCGACTGCTAATATAGGGCTTGTACAAAAAGCATCCTTTAACTTATGTCAACTATACAGTTGTAGTCCTTTTAAATTAGGGGTTCCATCGGTTCGGTTATCGTGTTTTTCAGAACTGAACCGACCAAAACCAAACTGAACTAAACCAAAAACCGGTTTTTGAGGATAACATGAACCGAGAATCAAACCAAGCCAAAACGAATAGAACCGGCTTGGTTTAGTCTATTTAGGTGTGTTTTTCTCAGTTTTGGCTTGAACCGAACCGAACAGAGCCAAACCGAAACTTAAAACCCTAAATATATAAAACCGAAAACCGAACCGAGTAAGGTCGGTTCGGTTTCGGTTGAACCGGTTCGGCTTGGTTTTTCGGTTTGATTCGGTTTTCGGTTAAAATTGCTCAGCCTAGTTCGTTTTATTCGACCATGAACTTTTTTTTTAGTAAAACCGAAATCGAACCGAACTAAATACTAAATGGATTAAACATAACTATAAAAAAGAACTAGAAACATAAGAAAAATAACATAAGAAGTTGGCTTATGATAAATCACGAGTTTTGAAATCCACGCTTCGTGGCGGAGCATTTGTTAATTATCGATATTGTCGTTGTTGTGATATTTTTATTTAAGTCTGTAGAGATAAAATATATGTTTGGTATATTTTTCCAAACTGAAATTATAGGATTTCGGATCGGGTTGCGTTAGTAGGCCTGGTTAAAAAAACGGTTAATAACCAGGCTACTCCACACATACATGCCCAACGCCATGCCCAACGCCAGCCTCATAATTATCTGCTAATTGTAATGTATATCTATATCTATATCACATATAAAGCAAATTAGTATCCCTTTCTTCATTTAATGCAAAAAATTAAGTAATACAAGTATTAATGCACATTGTTCAATCTTTAATGCATACAACAAATAGTTGAAATTCAATAATACAAACATTCATTAATATGTACAATTAATCAATGCATAAACACATACTTATTGACTGGTCAACACATTTAATGTTATTCTTAAAACACCCATTACTAATTAATGTAATTTTTAATTCACCCATAAAATAAAAAATACATGTTATTATACACATTGTAAAAACTTATAAAACACACAAAACCTTATACAATTTATATGTTAATACATATAGTTTTGAAAGCCGGATCGGACCAACGGGTTCAACCGGGAACATGAGTGGTCACCGGTTCGGCTAGCAAACAAAAGCCGTTTGAAAACGAACCGGAGAGAACTGGTCATAACCTATAAAAATGATGAACCGGGTCTGATCGAGATCATTTTCCTTTTGTTTTTCTCCGGTTAATCCCAAGATACCCGCCACCGCAACGCACGAATACCCTGCTAGTATAATATAATATATAATTGGCCAACTTCTCTCAAATAAAGACCCCTAATTCAAATAAAGTCAATTTGTAAAGATCCCTATTAAGGGTGTTGATCGGTTCGGTTAGCTCGGTTTAATTTTTTTTGGGTTAACCTGAAAAGCGAACCGAACTAGAATTCAACCGAACCGAAAACCGAATTTGAATTTAGTTCGGTTTTCAGGCTGACCCGAATAACCCGAATTTCACTATTTATTTAAAAATAATAATAATTACATACATATTTAGCAAAAAAAATTTTTATTTCAAACATAAAAAGTGTTTTTTATGTTAAGATAAATATATATATATATATATATATAAAAATTCGATTTTCGGTTCAGATTGTCAAATCCATATCTAATCCGAAAACCGAATTTGTAGTTCGGTTCGATGTTGGCAATTCGGTTCGGCTATTAATTGGACTCGGTTTTTTTGGGTTCGGTTCAGCTTCGGTTTTTGATTTATTCGGCTTTTTCAGTTTTTCTGCTCACCCTTACCTATTTCAAATAAAGCCAATAGCCCAAGGCAGTTCTAAGCCCAAAGTACGCTTGAACTACTAAACTACTTATATAAGAGGTAATCACTACTAAACTACTTATAAAGAGTTTATATATACCTTTTGTAAAACTTAAAAACTTAAAAAATGAGTAGTATTCTCTATACTATTTATAAAGAGTTTACGCACATTTCTTTAAACTTTAAAAACTTTAAAAAATAATGTTGTTAGACTTCTATACTACTTATAAAGAGTTTACACACACTTCTTTAAAACTTAAAAACTTAAAAAATGAGTTAGTTGTTAGACTAAAATACACATACTTATAAAAGGCAATACAATTTATTAAATATCTTAATTACAATTTAAACTATTAACTTTGTTCAATCTCACTTACTCCACAACACCCATACATAAACACAATTGCACACACAAAATAATGCTACTATAAATTATCGTCACTATGTGCGTAACATATCGTCATATCTGTGGTGACTCTTTATTTTGTTATGTAAAGAGCCGCTCGAGGATAATCCAAAGAATTTCCAAGTTCCGACTTTTAGGTTCTATTCTCATTCTTTTGTTTGGTATTGTGCTTCACAAGTGGCCAGGCCAAGTGACTATGAGGACATCGTTGGACATGTCTGAAGGAACTTTCACGCTTCATACACGTGGAACAATCTTTTACTTATACAGTTACCTAGGCTAAATAATCGAGAAAGGGTTTGTTATAGGTTTAATCTCAACTTTGTAATAAAGACCAATCTAAAATAAGTGTCTGTTACCTAGGGTAAGTAACCGGGAAAGGGTCAGTAGATATCTAAACAGGACGCACTAAGATAGAGATTTTTCGACCGATCTAAACCTTTGAAGATTTTATTAGGGCTACCGATCAATTATTTTGTAAAATACACTAGTAGTGGTAATTTAATTATGAAATGACGAGTATAGATCCGGTGATAAGAAATGTTAAAATGAGAGAAATGAGAAAAAACTATAACCAGACATTTAAGATGCATTGACTTGAAGTAAATGCATCATAATTAGCTTCGAAATGATTTTAAAGTGAAAACGATGCAAAGTAGTACTAACAACAAATTTGACTCACATAGAACGAAAAATGAGATCAAGACTATGGCCTCTTACATGGGATTGAAACAGGTTCTTTGCCTTTCACTTATCTCGGTTTGCCCATTGGTTCGAATATGAGTCGTATAGCGAATTGGCAGGTTTTCATTGATCGTTTCAAAGCTAGATTGTCGGGTTGGAAGGCCAACCTCCTTTCCATTGGTGGTCGCCTTACTCTTATTCAAATCGGTGCTTATTAGCCTTGGTATTTATTATTTGTATATCTTCAAAGTTCCTAAAACGATCGTTAAATCTCTTGAAAGTCTTCGTGCTTCTTTCTTTTGAGGTGGTGCTGATGATTCTAAGAAGGTTGCTTGGGTTAAGTGGTTGAACATCCTTGCTTTCATGGATAAAGGTGGGCTGGGGTTGGTAGTCTTAAAGCTTTCAATATGTCTCTTTTATTGAAATGGAGATGGCATCTTTTCCAAAACCCAAATGCTTTATGGGTTCACGTGGTGAAGGCTATTCATGGTGACGAAGCAGGTATTGATCTTAGCGGTTGTAATACTAAAGGCGTTGGGCTAGCATTGTTGGTACGATAAATAACTTACACTCGAGTGGTATTGTTCCTCTAAACTTCATTAGATTCAAGGTTGGTGATGACTCCTTCATTCATTTCGGAAAGACAGATAGTTAGGAGACACGCCCCTCTACATTAGATATAACCGATTGTACCATCTAGATAATAACAAAGATTGCTTGATTCAACACCGTATTGCTAATGCTTCTTGGGCTTGGGATTGGAGTAGACCGGTTAACGCAGGTAGAACAACAGCTGAGTTCGATGCTCTTATTCTTGATATTGCTAGTATAGAGCCTGACGATCTTGGTGTTTCTGATTCTTGCATTTGGAGTCTTTCCCATGACAACTCTTTTTCGGTGAATTCGGTTAGGAAGCACATAGATGAGCTCACTCTGAGATCGAGACTATGGCCTCTTACATGGGATGTGAAACATGTTCTTTGCCTTTCACTTATCTCGGTTTGCCCATTGGTTCGAATATGAG
>BQNB010066207.1:9999-34648 GCA_026074375.1 Tanacetum coccineum
AAACAATTTTGGCAGAGTGCTATTGCGAGCACTAAAGAGGATGGGTCTCTAGAAATTAGTGCAACAATTGATACTATAAGGTACACAATCTCTGAGGCGTCAATTAGGGATTCACTTCAATTAGCTGACGCCACAGGAATTACAATGTTGTCTAATGATGACCTTTTTGCGGGTATGGGACAAATAGGGTATCCTACTGATGGAACTTTTACCTTTTGGAAAAGTTTCTTTACACCCCAATGGCGATATTTAGTCCACCATATTTTTCACTGTATAAGCTCTAAAAGTGGTGGATGGGATCAATTTGGGGGTGATAGCAATATTGGTTACTGCTTGGAATAATGTCTATCCACTGGTAGAGTTTATTATTATTTTTCAAAAACTCATTTTTGATGGTTTACCAATTCAATATGTGGCAAATTTGAAGGCAAAGAAAAAGTTTGTGATAGTATCCCCGTTATTCTGCAAATGATTTTAAATATTCAACCTGAAAACAACCCTTATCTAGCTGTGAGCCTGACCAAAAAGATATTTAGGAATATGAAAAGGGGTTTTCAAGGGGCACCAAGACCTTTATTGCCTTCTATGTTGCTTGTTGCTACTAACCCTTCTGATCCCAACCATCCTCATCATCACCTCAAGCACCTCCACCACCACCTATCACCACACCAACACCACCACCTATCACAACACCAACACCACCACCTATCACAACACCAACACCACCACCTATCACCACACCAACACCACCACCTATTCCAACACCAACACCACCACCTATCCCTACACCTACACCACCACCTATTCCTTCACCTACACCACCACCTGACAATGAACCTACACAAGATGAGCACATATATGAGGAGCAATCTCCTGTCCACCATCACTTCTCACCCTCACAAGAACAGGCTTCAAGTCACATGCCTATGGATGATTTGCTTCAAGCAGTTCCTAAGTTGATTTCAAGAATTGATAGCCTGGAAATGGATCTCAAACTAACCAAGCTGACCATGGGAAATGCAATAGTGAAGCTAGTCAAGAAGGTGAAGAAGTTGGAAGGGTTTATGAAAAGGAGGAATTTGGTTTTGACAGACTCTGAAGAGGAAGAACCTGAGGCTCAAGGGAGGAAAAGTCAAGATGATCCTCAAGATTCTTCAGTACAAGGACTGGTTACTCCTCCCACAACTAAAGTCAATACTTCAGGGGAGGAACAAGTGGAAGAAATAAGTCCAAATACTCTTGAAGCAGCCAAAACTCTCTCAAAGGTTGCCAAGGTTGCCGTTTTAAAGTCAAGGTCCATTGACAAAGGAAGGAGATACAAGAGAAGAAAAGAAACTAAGGGAAAGAAGGTAGTTTCAAGTTTGGATTTTCAAGAAGGGACTGATGCTGATGCTGAACAAGTTAATACTCCTAGTGCTGAACAAGTTAATACTGCTAGTGGAGTTAATACTGGCAGCATTAAACATAGTACTGGTGATGAACAACTTAGTACTGGTGATGAAAAAGTTAGTACTGTTGGTCAAGATAAAGGACAAAGAGAAGGGAAAGCTCCTATGATCAGTGAAGAGACTCCAAAGAAGTCAAAAGAACAAATCTTACAAGAGGAAGCTAGCCTTGCTGAAGCAATTAGGTTGGATACTTTGCAAAAAGAAGAGGTAGCTAAACAAGTACATTTGGACTCTCTCCTAGCACAAAGGATTGCAGAAGAAGAAGAATTGAATGAGCAACAGAAGAAAAGAAAAGCTCAAGTTCAGTTTGAAGCTCAGCATTACACAAATGAAGATTGGGATTTGATTAGAGCAAAGATTGAAGCTAATGCAGAGTTGTCAAAAAGCATGCTAGGAAGTGATCTTCAAGGAGAAGATTTTGCAAAGAAGATGGTTGATCTTGTGAATCAAAGAAAGAAGTACTTTGCTGAAGAAAGAGCTAGAGCTAAAAGAAACAAGCCCATGACCCAATCACAGCTGAAGACTTATATGATGAACTACTTGAAGAATCAAGGGACATGGAAGTTATCTCAGCTGAAGAATTTGAGTTTTGATGAAGTCAAGAAGGAATTTGATAAGCTTGTGAAACAGGTTGAGTCCTTTGCACCAATAAATTTTGAAGCCACTAAAGCTAGTTTGAAAAGATTTGGTGAAGAGCTTCAGACAAAGACTCCAAAAAGACTGAAAGATGATGAAGCAAAGGATGATGAGCCAACCAAGAAGTCTGGAAAAAGAAGAAAACAGATGGCAAGGAAAGGATTGCATACAAGTGTTGATAAGGATGACTCTGAAGGTTCAGATGAAGATAGTGAACAAGATGATTCTGTCACAGGTACTAAAACTCCAATTAATCCTGTTCCTGTAGCTATGAAAACACCTAGTATAGCCACCTATAAGATCATCAAGCAAGGAGAAAAAGGAGCATACCAAATAGTTAGGGAAGATGGAACTGATGTAGTGTACATTAATTTTGGTGCTATGCTGAAAGTTATATCTAGAGATGATCTTACTGAGTTGTATAGGATTGTGATGAATAGATATGGGATGAATGGACCAGAGGATGAGCTAGAGAGGGTATTTTGGAAATATTTGAAGAATATGTTTGAAGAACCTCTTAGTACAGATCCTATATGGAGTGAATTAGGACAACAAAGGATCATAAGTTGGAGATATTATGAGTCCTGTAGAGTACATTGTTTGAACTTAGAGTCAATGGATGTATATATGTTGATTGAAAGAACATATCCATTATCTGCTGAGATGTGCAAAGCCATGCTAGATAAGAAACTACAAGGAGGAAAACCAGATGAAAATTGCTACAAAATGTTAAAAATGATGGAAAAGCAAGCTGGTATTAGGAAGTAGTGAAGTTTGTAAAGTTAGAAGTCTAGGATAGAGATGAGAAGGATAACACTTGGTGGAGGTGCTATGCACTAACACAACAAATGGTTATCAGTTCACCATGTCTAATCGACATAAGGACTGGCTAGTCCAGGAGCAAACGACTCTTGGTAAAGACTTCTCAAATCCGTTCTATGGTTGACAACTTGCAAATAAGTTGTATGGTTTTCAACTCACCATATCTGTTTAAGTGAAGAGTTGGCTAGCCCACAAGTTTATGGCTTATGGTAAAGACAAATTGCAAATCCATATTAGATGGTTGACACTTTACCAAAAAGTGGATAGTATATCAACTCACCAAGTTTCATGTACAAAGAGTTGACATGGTTATCAATCCACCATGGAATTTACCTTTTCTTAGTGCCAAAGGATTGACTAGCCCTGAGCAAACGGCTACAGGTAAAGGCATATCAAATCCGTTGATGGTTGTAATGGTTTGGCGCAAAAAACCAATGTATTCAACTCACCAATGTGTCAAGCACTGAGAGTTTTGAAATGGTTTTTCATTACCCATGGACAAACACCTTTCTTTGGCCAAAGGACTGACTACGTCCCAGAGTAAATGGCTAACAGGTAAAGAGACATCAAATCCATTTAAAATTTCATGATTCACCTCTCACACAGGAGTTAACAACAGGTGAATCCTGGAAGTGATGAGAAATAGACTGAAACTTTATGATATGATGTAACATAATGTGTCAATGTTTGCTGATAAGAGGATAGCTGAAGGAGCTTTGAAGAATAGTATTTCTCCAAAGGACAAAAAAGAGAAATACTGGAAGTGATGGCATATCAAGAACAACATGAATATTACTATTTACAGACATCCTCGGGAAAGCTTACAATGTTTAAAGTAAAGATCAAGAAAGTTTTGAGAAGGCAACTTGAAGTTCACAAGTGAATAACAAGTTAGGAGGAGGATTTGTTGGGAAAATAATTGTAACAGCTTAATACAGGTAGCAGAACAGTTAAGTCTGGAGTAATAGTTAGTTCTGTTAGTATTGAGTTAATACTAGCAGTACTAAAGTTTACGTCTGGCGGGGCAGAACTAAGTTAGTACTGGTATAGTTAGTACTGATCATTAGTTAGTACTGGTTATAGTTATACTTTGTGGTCATATTTAGTTCTGTTATATTAAAAGTCAGTTGATGTAACAGAATAATATAGTTAACTTAGAGATATCTTAGTAGAATCTTAGGGAAAATATATAGTATTACCTTTCACACGTTTGTAAAGCCCATTAGGGTTTCCTTAGTATATAAGAGGAACCCTAAGGCAAAATGTTACGAGTACGTTTGAGAAATATCAATAGAAGCATAGAGCTTAATAGCATTTTAGAATTATTGTTTCTTCTTTACTCTTGTGTTAAGATTCCGCATTAACACTTGATAATTCATAGTCAGTGTCTCTCATATAGTTGATTTGGATTTATCCAAGTTATCTATCGTCTTACAAAGGCTAGTCAGATCCTAAACCAAGGACCTACACGTGTTCATTTTATGTTGTGTAAATCTACCAAGTATACCAAAAAGTTCATTGTATTATTCTATAACTGGTCTTGAATCAGTCATTTTATAATTTGTGAAATTACTTAAAAGGAACTTCTTACTTGATGCATCCTCAGCCATATATTTGGCCTCCAAGGAATCTCATAGTTCTTTTCTAAATTTAATATTTTGGTAAATATCAAACAAGGAATCAGCCATACCATTGAAAATGATACCACGACACACATAGTCATCATTCTCCCATTTGTTCTTTCTCCTTATTTGCGCTACTGTTGCATCATCCACATCATTAAGTATTTGTGTATTCATGACATACACCACACTCAATGGTAGAAACAAGAAAACGATTATCTTCTTTTTGCCATGCTTTTAGACAATCAACCCCTACAAACTATTCCATTTTGGAAAAAGTTAGCCACCATGTGTTTCATTGCAGCCGCCATTGATCATCACAAAATAGTTTCTTTTAATTGTTGGTTATGTAGTTCCTAAAACATGGTGAAGATAATCAATGGTAACCGAATTTCAAATGGAATCGTGTAATCACTTTCCAAAAGAAACTATTCGAACCTAATGCATGGGTATCATGAATATCTCTTTTTCATAAGACCAAATGTTATGTTCTTGAATTAGGCACAATTCTAGAACCCTTTCGCCTTTAAGTGTTTATGTTTCTATGTGTTTTTCATGCAAGTGTTCACCCTGAATTTATAGAGATGAAAACTCTTAAACAAAAGAGTTTGTAACTCCTGGTCAAAAGGAGTTATGAGCATTAATCGGCCAAAAATCACATGACCATCCTCCATGAATGCAATAGTGGTTACATGACCATACATCATGTCATTAATTTAATGTTTGAAACCGACCCATTTTAATATTCAAGGTGGTTAACAAACATTAATGTTGAAACCACCCAATTAAATAGTCTAAGGTGGTTACAAACATTTAATGTTGAAACTCCATATTTAATAGTCATTAAGCTAACCTATAAATGAGTCAAGGAGAATCAGTGACTTGATGGGTGTACACTCCATACATCCAAACCCATTTCCAAGTATGACAAAGAAAAGTTTTTTTTTTTCCCCCCCTCCCCCACAATTACACTAATTTCCAACATGGAGTTGAACCACCTCATTTAACCTTCCCCAAAAAAGCGCTCTTATGTTCTTAGTTTTTGGCATTCTAATTAGTTTTTAAGGATTCCACTTGGTTATATAAGACATGAATGTGACTACAACGTTTGAGGCCTTTGAAGACGAACAAAGTCGTCACCAAAGGCCAAAAGTCGTCGTTGAAGGTTTTGGCGACGACATGTCATCGTCAAAACATCACTGCAGACCCATCGCTAAAACATTTAGTGACGAAACGTGAGGCCCACAACAATTATGTGGGGTCTAAAAACTTTTAGCGACAACACGAGTAGTTGCTAAAAGTACTTTTATATATAAATAAAAAATCGAATATTTAAATTATTACTTAATTATATAAATCTATACTCCTTATAAAAGAGATTTATACAATTTTTGAATTTTTAACAATTGAAAGTTGAAAAGTTAAAAATCTACTTTCGGAAAAGTTGAAAATTCAATTTACGAAACGTTGGGAAAGCCTTGAATGTATGGAAATGTTAAATGTAGCAAGTATTAGCTATGACAGGATGTAAAATTTTAAAGTAAGCGCAACTCTTGGCTATGAATTTTTCTAACAATTATGACAAGGGTCTTTATCGCCATTGCTACAATGAAACTAACCATAGATTTTCAAATTCTCCTACACTATCTTACTACCTACCAAAACTCCCACTACCACCCTGAACCTCACCACCGACCTCAAGCCGCCGTCCTCACAAACGCTGAAAGCCAACCCTTTCGCTGAAACCCACTCCTCCACCTAAAATCTGGGAAAAAATCATAGACTAGTACCACATCATGGGTTTAAGGTACTTACAAGTTCTTATTAGTTGTGTTCTCTAATGGACCTCGGAGCACCGATCCAGGTTTAACCTTCAGGTGTAGACATATATATTATTATGAAGAAATGTGAAATAACATACTCATGGTGACATCAAATGATCTGCAGCTATAGTTTTTATATAATCACATAGATGATGAAATTTATAGACCTTAATATATCTATATGCCAGAGCTGATGAAAAATTGGATCCTTGCAGAATGACTTAAAATAATAAGATGGAGGTTCATATGGGTCAGGTCAGACTGGCCTGATGCCCTGATCCACCAATACTTTTGTTATTTTCAGAACTTTGGAAATAATTAATTTATTAAATAAGATTTTTAGTAAAAGTTTTAAAACAACGATACAATCTTTCTAAAATAAAGAGTAAATTGTAAAAATGGTCCTTGTGGTTTGGCCAAATTGCAGATCTGGTCCGTCGAATTTCGAAATTGCAAAAATAGTCCGTATTTTGAAGGTTTGGTTTCACTTTTGGTCCTTGGTCGACCTGAAATGACTAAAATACCCCTCTTAACGGACGATTTTTGTAAAAGAACAAAGGGGTATTTTAGTCATTTTAGGTCGACCAAGGACCAAAAGTGAAACCAAACCTTCAAAATACGGATTGTTTTTGCAATTTTGAAATTCGACGGACCAAATCTGCAATTTGGCCAAACCACAAGGACCATTTTTGCAATTTACTCTAAAATAAATTGACTTATTACTGTATAAGCATCTGAATACAGGATATGTACCGCTATGATCCAAAAGGCTGAATATATAAACATATATACAGGATATGCCCTACATCATAAGTTGAATGTTTAGCGCAAACAAAATTCAGAATCAACAAGTCTACACAGAATGTACCGCTATGATCCAAAAGGATAACTATTTCTGAGTGTAACTAGAGTTAACAACAAAAGTTGACATAGAACAAGTCAATATTGTGCTTATAAATTACTTGCTAGACAATCAACAGCTGAATATATATACGTGTTAACGTACTTTCTACCACTTACTCAAACTGATCTAAGAACCTAGACGTGCCGAAATGATTGCTAAGTAGTTCTCATACTAATCTAAACTGGCCAGGTCACAGTTGAATTGACCTCACCTTTTTTTCAAAAAAAACTAGTTTCTTTAAACAACCAGTGTTTGATACAAAATGCTGAAAACAAATATCAGTTCCATAAAAATAAAATACTTTTAAAGAAGTGAGTAAAGATGTTAGATGCATAAAATACACTTAAGGTGGCTAATCAATAACCATAATAAGTCCATGCAGAAGTAAACGGGTCGATATTGCCACTTTAGGTAGCTCATCTACCACACTACCACAGTGCCTAGAGGCAGGGTAGAAAACATACATATACTTACCTATTGCCCTATTTAGAATCTCCCTGAAGAAAGTGATGCACTTAGATCAACTTGTACTTTTTAATTCAGCACACATAGAATCAAGATTGTAAATGAACATATTATACAGTTCATCAGTAAAACTTTATATAGATTCAACTCACTGGAAGATTCAGCTCGATCCATTTAAATAGCTATCCAAGGTCATGGGTACTCTGCAAGATGAAGCAAAATTAATTAGTTCAAAGAAAAAGAAGGGGAAGGATGTAAGTGCCTCCCCTTGCAGATACAAGGAAGAAGCAAAGAAACTAATAGGATCATAAGTATAAACAGACCTCCAATAACAAATTGTTGAATTTTGCAATTAACATACCATAAGGTTGGGGGTTCAAGTCTCAACTAGCAGTGTTTTACAAGGGTGGAATAGTGGGTGTGTGAGTCTTCCACGTTCAGAAAAACAAGAACATATGGTATTTACAACCTTTGTTTTAAGTAATAGACTAGATTAAAGCTAACTAACAACATATATCAGAAACATTAAGGTTAGAACCAACTAAACAAAAAAACTTTGTTACTGGTATAATTCTTTAAATATTATAACATTAATAAAAAAATTCAAATACTTCCATTATTTTAGCACATAACTAAAAAGATAAGATCAAATGTTCATAGTCCCAACCTATTATTCAAAACTAAATGCATTAGGCGTCTACACAAATGTCTATATGTGCATCATGAATAGATATGTTAACAACTTTAAAAATGAATTCCCAATATACTTGGAACATCATTAAAAAGAAGAAATTAGCATACTTAAGACACAAAACACGAATGTGATAGCATACTATTTGCCATTGTTAGGGATACTAAGTTATGTAAGCAAAAGCGCACACCCATGTTGCACGTAGGTAAGAAATCAAGTGAAGTCAAAGAAGCTTTTAAACTACTGTAAAGAAGATAACTTATATATATAAAACATGGTTACTGCATACATGAAAACAAAATTAAGCACTCTAAATACAAATTAACAAGCTTAATAGCGCATATAATTGTACTAAGAAAATAAACATGATATCCCAATGGAAAAAAAATCCCATTACCTGGATATAATCCATCCATCTCAGCAAATGTGGCAGTTTTTTCTTGTCAGAGTCTGAAAGACTAATCTGCCATCAGCAGACAGCAAATATTAGAAATGACAAACTATGAGCTAGGCCATAGTGAGCTAAACTATCATAAAAAATTAGCGTTACCTACCCCATATGGATGAACAGTCGAAAACACAATTATATTAGCTTTAGATGGTGTGTATCCGCCATCAACAATAACAGCTTCCTCAAGAAAATGCTCTTTTAATTGGGTTACATTTTGAGCATGCCTTTAGATCTGATGGTAATACTCCTTTTTATTGTCAGTTCAACAAGTGGGTGGCGGATACACACCATCTAATGTAACCCAAAATGAATAATTTCACCGTGCAGAACAAAGTGTAGGGAGCCACACGAAGTGCACAAAAAAGAAACAACTTTGCCATGTCGAAATTTACATTTAGTTTATGGAAGCAACATCACAATCTAAAAACGGGTATCAACTCACCTCATCATTGCAACTCACCTCATCATTGTTCTCGAGAAGTCTTGACGATGTTAAGACTCAAGCTTTTGAGCACATCATCCAAAAACATTGTCTGTATAGAAGATGTTGAACAGACGTTTAGTATACACTTGATAATCTAATATATCACAAATTCACAACTCAACTAGGAAAAGTTCATACACAATTTTTAGTACAAATTACAATTTATCGAATTACAAATATGAAGTGCTCCTTAAACATATAAAATAAAACAAAGTTGGTCCTTTAAGCCAACTGACACCAACTTATCAATTTTGTTTCCACTGCATAGATCAGAAGTATAGTTACACCTATGCCTAAAATAATCAGCTTATCAGCAAGTAATTAGGCAAAAACTCATAACAAGTCTAACCGGCAATTATGCTAGCTCGCTCACTTTAAGACAACTGACATAGGACGAAAGAGCGTGGGGTAAGGTTTATCAGAGGATAGATAGACACGTAGTTAAGAGAAAAAAGTAACATATTCACTAACCACTGTTTTGACTAGTTACCAACTTGCCCAACCCATTTTACCGCCTCTAGTGCTAAGAGATAAAATGGAAGCTTCGCCTTTCTAGTATTTGCACCCGATATTTGGGCCATACGATGAGCATACCTGTTGTGTTTCCATTCCCCCTAAACCCTTGCCACCTGATTGTCCACCAATCACATTGATAGCCCAGATTATCAGCATGACTTCCAGCAACCAAAATATTCGATCCCATCTTGGGTAGGGGCAGGAGATTGGGTCATTTAACTGTTTCCCATTCTTGAGCAGCACTTGTGATTTCCTTGTTACTAAAATGGCTGAGGCATGGTATTAACTGCAACTTCCAAGCTTCTTACAGAAAGTAACTTACTAGCAAATTCAATTGGATCCTAGCAAATTCGAAGCGGTAACTGGTGTGAGATACCAACTAAACAAATGAGCTGAAACAAAGTATGGACTGAAGATGAGCCAGCCATTAAAGATGGTAAGCGATTATCTAGAAGCCAGATTCTATATACCATCAAACCACGTTGGGGATTCCTAATAAGTGCCAAACAATTAGTTTACACGCAACAAGTATATGTTCAATATCCATATTCTAAGCACAGGTTGCATTTTTACCATCTTAGCTATTTGGTGTAAGCAAAATATAAGGGTGATACTTACTGTAGAATTCTCACTTAGACTGACTATATGCAATGATGTATAATTTACCTGATATTGGTAGCCTAGTCTCCTGAAAGAGACAAAATTCTAGACTCAGAAAGAGTAAAAGTAGCAATGCCACATCAGAATATAGACAATGACATAAGCTATACGTATACTACACAGATTGAATTCTATGTTTCATAATGCATGGATAGATTATCATCAGGGTACTCCGTTTATAAATGACTGGCCGTCCTTAGGTACATGAACATTTGAAGGAAAAAGCTTTGCTTGCTGATGATATATCTATAACTTGGTATGTTTAGGCTAATCTTATAGGCTATACGTATTCGCTGAGCATAAATGCGATGCTTGTATTACTCTATTAGTCAAGTGACAGCAACCTCTACAAGGCATCAATCCTAGATAAAAAAATCACGGATGAAGAAATTCTTGAAAACTAAAATACTCTTTCTATAATATCTTCACCCGTGAAGATATTCCTAAAAACTTAAATAGAACGTGACTAAGACCAAAACATCAATCCTCGATAAAAAAAATTCACGGGTGAAGATATTCTTAAAAAAACTTAAATAATTACAAAACTTAAATAGAACGCGACCAAGACCAAAGCAACAATCCTCGATAAAAAAAATTCACGGGTCAAGATATTATTAAAAAACTAAAATAATCTTCTATAATATCTTCACCCGTGAAGATATTCCTAAAAAACTTAAATCGAACGCGACTAAGACCAAAACATCAATCCTTGATAAAAAATTTCACAGGTGAAGATATTCCTAAAAAACTAGAATAATCTTCTATAATATCTTCACCCGTGAAGATATTCCTACAAAACTTAAATCCAACGCAAGTAAGACCAAAACATCAATCCTCGATAAAAAATTTCACAGGTGAAGATATTCTTATAAACTAAAATTATCTTCTATAAAATTTTCACGCGTGAAGATATTCCTACAAAACTAAATAATCGTATATAAAACATCAATATCTTGTATTTTTTGCAACTCTAGTATAAATATAATACGACCAAGACAAAAGCATCGATCCTTTCTTAAAATTTTCACACGCGAGGAGACTCTTACAAAACTTAAGTAATCGGCTATAAAACATCAATATCTCCTAACCGGACGACGCAACCAACACCGACAATTAAGATAAAAACCGTAACCGAACGCTTTATTTCAACTAAAATCGAAACAAGAAGGAAACATATCCAAAACAATCAATAACACTAAGCACATATAGCATCTTCACATGTGACAAGATCTAACATTTACATAACAAAAAAATAAATGAAAAATCAAAATTACTAACCCTAAAACCAGTAAAAAAAGTAATTAATTGAAAATAATTACCACTATTAGCATTCAATCGACATTGGAACAACGTTTCATATGATCAATAGTCAAATTCATTATCATCAGACTTTTGAAATCGGAAAACAGAAATTGAATAGTCAACATCACAGTCAACGACGAAGATTAAGAAAGTAAGTATGAAGAGACGACGGATATGATGGTTGATAACCGGCGAGAAGAAGATAAGGTGTGGTAGATGATGATTGTGTGTGTTCGTGGGTGTTTTTGTGTGTGTTTCTGTGTGAATGAGATGAGACGAGAGAGATATCAAGTTTTTTTGGGTAGTACGTAACAAATGAGGATTTTCAATTAGACCCCTATGATTTTTGGGTATGAAATTACATAAAAGTCCCTCCGCTTTTTTTAGTGTAAATTTAGTGTGAATTCTAATCTAATATAAACCATTAGATCTAAAAAGGGAGGGGCTAATGAAGGGCTAGAATCTCTTCTTTCCTTCTCACAAAAATTAGCCTTCTCAAATGAACGCTTGTCTATAATATATATATATATAGGGAACTTCTTATTGCAGAACCAGTTTTTTTGTACAGACACCAATTTAAGACCAATGGAGGGGGGGAAGAGAATTTAGTATATTATTTCTTTTTATATAATCCAAAAGGGCATATTAGTAAAACACATTTTCACCTTTCTATTTAATTTTATTTTTATAAAAATTCATTTTTAAGCCTTATAATTTTTCAAAAAATTAAAAATATTTTTTTAATTATTTTTTTTACATGCATGTTTTCGAAAAAACAAAACAGGTGCATATATGTTTTCTGTGAATATTGAAAATTTACATATGTTTCTTGCATAACATTGTTTAGCCATCAAACTTTTTTTATTTCAAATGGTAATTGCACATATATTTTTAATGTATATTTTTAATCTTTGAATTTTATAACCAAAAACATGAACATATACATGTAATTTCTAAATTATAACAAACCAAAATATAAACCATATATAGTATCCACAAAATTTGATATCAAATAAATTACGTTTCATGTACAAGTATGTTGTTAAATATGATGTGCACGCCGTTTAAAAACATGTGTGCACTTTTCACGAGCTCGTCCAATTCATTTGAACAAATTTGCACACCTTTACGAACATATGTGCACGTTGCGCTTTCTCATCAAATCTATTAGAACATAGATGCACGCCTTCCAAAAACATGTATGTTTCCGGTGACCACATAGACTTCGATCAAAGGCGTTTTTATAAACCACCAAAAACACAATTCCTGTTTCAAAACAAAAACTAAAAATTAAATATTTAATCATATTAGTAACAACTAATGAAATTTTAAACCATAACAACTAAAATAACATATATGCACAATCTTTGTCGTTATCAAATAAATGGTCTGGATGAGTTTATAATCATAAAAACCAGCACCAACAACTTACAATCCACAAATCTTCTTATACCGCTACACGACAACAATAAAAGGAAAACAAATTAACTGCTTAATCCTTAACCTACTGTTATAAAAATTAAGTATATTATCCCCATCTAAAACAACTAAAGGAAAACAAGAAAATGTTGATTCATCTTTAACTACTGCTATAACAATTAAAAAAACTACTAATTTTTAAAAGCAAATAAACAAACTTGGTCAACTAAAATAACAAAGGTTGATCAAAGAACGCTTGAAACACTAATTTCATAATAATCGAATAAACAAAGTTGCATCAATTTAAACAAATTTGTATACAAGAAACAAAATTAACGAACTTAATCAAATGGGATATACATGAAGCCCAACTTTGACCCATGATCATTTTCTTTTAATTAAAGATCAACAATTTGAGCAAAATTAATAATAGTAGCAACAAGATCCCATCAAACGTGAGTATAATCTAAATAACACATAAATAATTATTTTTATATCATTCATTTAAAAATTGATATTTTATTTCAAGTTATATTCACCAACTAAACTTCTATGTATGAAAAAACAAAAAGCGTTAAAGTAACAATTTTGATACTGGGTGTGTAAAGAAAATAATCCTACTTCTATTTAATAACGATGATTTCATTACCTTATAAAATCAATCTTCTAATCGAACTTGAGTCTGATGGATATTACAGCAATGTTTTTATGATTTTGATAGATGATGAGTATTTGGTAGAGAACGAGATCTAGATCTGATATTGGATGCTTTGGGATAGGGAGAGTTATGTGGGTGGGTCTATTTTTTTCTCTTACCTAATCTCTAATAAATAACGGTTATCAAAAATTAATTAGATGATATTCCAATAATACCCTTCCAACATTAAAAAGTTAATATTTAAAGTTTCATTTTATTACACTTGTGCCACACATATTGATCTAGTAATCTAATGGTTGATAACTAGTTCTGTAGGTTCTGTACAAAAAAGTAGTTCTACAAAGAAAATGTCACTGTATATATATATATATATATATATATATATATATATATATATATATATATATATATATATATATATATATATATATATATATATATAAGTCATCTAACCCGCCCAACGGGTGGGCTACTTTCGTAATATAATATATTTTAAGCTTCACTTGGATATTTCTTCCCATTGAATATTTTTTAATACTTTGAAAAAAGTAAGAGATTTCTATTGGATATGCTTTAATGTTTAAATTTATGTTTGAAAATGATATCTTGTAAAATTTCGTTGGATATGTTTTAATGTTTAAATTTATGTTTGAAAAATTGTCATTGGATAATGATTAATGTTTAAATTTGTTGGATATGTTTTACTATTTAAATTTATGTTTGAAAAATTGTCATTGGATAATGATTAATGTTTTAATGTTTTTAAAATTTCATGCTATGTCATCGATGAATCATCATTGACTGGGCGATGAGATGGTAATGATGTGTCATGGTCTCCTCTATTATATAGTGTAGAGATATGAATTCGGTTTTTGATTCGGTTTTAGGTTCGATTTTCGGTTCAGATTGCCAAACCCATATCCAACCCGAGAACCGAACTAATAGTTCGGTTCGGTTCGGTTTTGGAAAATTCGGTTTGATTATTAGTTCAGTTCGATTGTTTTGGATTCGGTTTTGGTTTTCAGTTTTTTTGGTTTTTTTGGATTCTCTGCTCACCCCTAATTAATTAAATTTGTATGTTGTTTTAATCCTTATTCATTTAATTGTACCAAAAGATGATGCTAAAGATAAATTTATTTATGCTAAAATATGTATTTGTATACACGTCCATGGATATATTCGCCTGACTTTCCTTTTTACAAACTACGATTTGGGGTGTGTTTGGCAGGCACATTTTGAGGGCATTTTTGAGCAATTAACATTTAGTGTTTAGCATTATTATTACAAAGCTTGTTTGGAAGAAAGCAGTTAGCATTTATAAAATTATAAAAACGCTAATTTAGCAATGCTCTTTGAATTAGCATTTAGCGTTTAGCATTACGCCATTTTACACATTAAAATTACAGTTACAACTATTCTACCAAACACTTTTATTAATTAAACTGCTACTGCTATCTGCTACTGCTAACTGCTAATGTTAACTGCTTACTGCTAACTACTACCGCTAGTTTCAACAAACACACCCTTGCAATATGTTTCTTGATTATTCGTACATGCATGTATAGTAGTGAACTATTTACACAATATGTTATCTCACTCACTCAAAATTTGCTGACAAACCTTATTTAAGTATTTTTTTTTCTAATAAACTCAACTAGGGGTCCGTTTAGTTTATATAAGGGTTTAGGATTAGGATTTGAATTTGGGTTTGGGTTTGAATTTTGATTTGATGTAGGAAAAAGAAAATATATATATTATATAAAAAAGGATGAGAAATTATATATTTAATTATTTACATTTGAAAAAAAAATTATATTAAAAGAAGGTAAGATAGAGAAAGAAAAAAAAGAGTGGGACCAATAGAAATACAAATTTCATGCACCCTCTAACCTTTTGAAATAGTTTATGTCAGTGGGGTTGAGCCCCATTTTGTAACCCGGGCTTTCCAACCAAACAACGTATTGCAGTCTTTTCAGCCATAAAACCATCCCAAAGTAGGCAACCAAACGGGCCCTAACTATTTCACTATAGCAAAACAGTCATGTGAAAGATTTTACTATTGGAGGTAATAGTTTTTTGGGTTAATTTCATATATACCCAATTTAAATATACTAATGTCATATTTATCCACTTAAAAATCACAATGACATATATGCCCAATTTAAACATTATATATGTCATATTATAAAACAATACAATTAGCAGGATTGCTCGGGTTATGGCATTGATTGCCACCCGACCTGGTCCTGACCCGGTTTTACTTAATGCAACCCGGGTAGCATTTAATGCTCCCACCTGACCTAATATTTATTTACTGCTCCAACCCAATATTTATTCCCGGTTTATACATGTGTTGCCTCCATCATAATGTTTCTATACATCATCTCCCACCGCCTCATTTGCAGCTCTCTCTCTCTCTCTCTCTCTCTCTCTCTCTCTCTCTCTCCTTCCCTCTCTCTCCCTCTCTCTCTACCTCTCTCTCTCCCTCTCCCTCTTTCTCCCTCTCTCTCTCCCTCTCTCTCCTTTTCTCTCTCTCTCTCTCTCTCTCTCTCTATATATATATAATATATATATATAAATATATATATATATATATATAATAAATATATATATATCTTGCCTCTCCTCTCCCGTACTCCCCCCCCCCTCTGTGTTGTGTGTGTGGTATGTTGTGTGTAAAAAGTAGAAAAGAATTCAGGATTTTGTTCAGAGCATAGATATAGTCAAACCTTTGAATATAACAATGGTAATAAGTTACTCCTAACTTTTAAAAAAAATGATTTATAAGGTGTTTTTACTGAATTAATTGTATTTTATAATTGATTGCAACCTTCCTTTATCTTTACTTGAGAACGTTTCAAGGGCATCCTATGATGAGTTAGTATATTTAATTAGGGTTTAATTGATGTTTACCTATGATAACCTATTGATAGTGGGTTTTTTTTTTTTTTCTTTGGGATTTTAATTAATTAGTGCTATTGTATGTTAATAAAGGTTAAATTTAAGTATGAGGTGGTTGGACGTATGAATGTGGTTGGATTTGCATATTCTGTGTTACAAGGATGTGATTTGGTGTATCAGTTGACTACTGGGAGTCATGGCACTAGAAGACATTATTTGCGGTATTTACTTTGATTTCGCTATGGATCAGGCAAGTTTTTTGAATTTGGTTCTTTTGTTTTTGTGAAATTAAGCAAAGTTGGCTGAATGGTATTAACTAGATTTGGGGAGTGTTTTCTGTGTAGATTTTTTTCCCGAAGGTGATTGTGTGGAGTCAAATAATTATAGTAGGTCGTATAATGGTGTTCTGTTATAGGATTGAATTTGTAGTTGTACAATTTAATGAAATGAGATGATTCTTATCGATTGAATAGAAAGACCTTTGGTTCATACCACTCGATCAATGATCACTTAAATTAAATACTCTTTGAAGTGATATATAAGACTTGCTTAGGAATGACGATTCAAATATCGTTATTCATTTGTTATATTGGGCTTAGAATTGAACTTTTTAGGGTGTTAATAATTGGGGTATTCGGCCTTTTAATTTTTTTACCAATGAATAACTTTGTAAAGTGGTAATTTTTCTTCTTAAACCGCGCCATGTTGTGCCATTAGCAATAAATGATATTACTCATGTGTTTTTTCGATCAGGGTTTCCGTATATTGAATCTGTTGTGATTGAACAGATTGAGAGCGGTAGGTCTTCCTCCTCATAACAATTAAATGTACATGGACGTTAACTTGATCAAGTTTTGTTTGACAACCTGCATTACAATATTTTGTATGTTGCATATGATGATAAAATTCACTAAAGATACATGTATGGTTTTTGTTTTCTCAGTTAATCACTAATGGAATATTTGAAAGTTCAGAACATAGAGTCGTGACAAGCTCAAAAGAGTCAAGTTGTAACACCCGTTGCCCGATAAGGTATTATTTATATAATAAATAATAGTAGTCAATTATTTAGAATGTAAGTTATAAGAAAATGGTGAAGTTATAAGTTAAAATAAATAAGTGTTAAGTTATTATAAAGTTATGTGCCAAAAATAGGAAGAATAGAATAAAAAGGACTAGTTTTGCCAATAAGATAAACTTAAAAATATAAATAGCCTAATTAGCAAAATCCACCATGTTCCAGAAAATTACAGGAGTGTGTGTGTGTTGTTACTGTGTCGATATCAACAAGAAAAAAGAGGAAAATTAGGGATTTCCTTAATTTGGTAAATTGATCAAGGAGGAAGAGTAATTAAGCTAATAGGAGCCTTTGATTGTCATCCCCACATCAAGTAAGTAAATCCTAAATTTAAAAATTAGGGTTCTTGTTATGGAATTGGGTAAAATGATTAAGGGTTAATAATTCATGGTTCTAAACATGAGTTAGTTATGATTAGGATTATTTTCCCCAACTAGGAAGCTAAGGAGGATCAAGCTTTGTGTGCAATTAGGAATTTAGAGATATAATTAAGGTAAGTATCTTGACTAAACTTATAATGAAATCATGATGTTAATTATGATGTTTGTAATGTAATGTACAAGGAGTTGTGAATGTTTGTTTAGCTTGGATCCAATGCTAGAATGTAAATGTTAGCATAATTATTATGCTTGTTTAAAGGTATGTTAAAATGCTATGAATCTACTCCTTGTTGTGTTATGGTTAGTTTAATTACTAACTATAACATGTTGAATGTAGTTTAGGTCAAGTACTAACTAAGCTTTTGCTTATAGTTTAGTTGATGAATGTTTTTGTAGGTTCAAGTGGTGTGGAGAAA
This sequence comes from Tanacetum coccineum, assembly GCA_026074375.1. NCBI lineage: Eukaryota > Viridiplantae > Streptophyta > Magnoliopsida > Asterales > Asteraceae > Tanacetum > Tanacetum coccineum. Next base: position 28,676 of record BQNB010066207.1, read on the forward strand.
GGTAAGGAGAAGGAATAGTTATGACTTAGATGGTTGATTGTTGATTTGATAAGTGAAGGACCCCTCTTTTGGATCAAGGAACCAAGGAAGTTGAAGCCCCGAAGCGTCAATCTTTTGTTTGGGTATAATTATGATTATTTTGGGTCCTTTTACCTTCTAAAGTCAAACTATTGTTGTTTCATGTATTTTGGTTACCTTTGAAATGGGTTAAGTATGAATTGTTAAGACGAATGTAAATTGGCACTAGTAATTGGGTTAATTGATGTTTGGATTATGCGGGGTGTGTCTCGATAACTTGTCAAAGTAATGGTTAATTTGTTTGGTTTATAAGGTTTAAGAAAATCTAATATATTTGCAGATTTTCATAGTGTTTAGGGTCTGTTACAGAGAGTTGGGTTTTTGGTATTTTGAGTTTCTGCAGGATTTGACAGATTCTGCAGGTGTTCTGTATCAGGGCACCAATACGGCGTATCCAACTAATTTATACGGCGTATTGGGAAATACGGCCACTGATATGGCGTATTACAAGTCTAAGTGTAATACGACGTATTCAATTAATGAATATGGCGTATTCATACTTTGGTCTATACAGTATGTCCGTATCTACGAATACGAAGTATTCGTTTCTTAAGTCAATACGGCGTATTCAACTAATGAATACGGCGTATTGACTACAGTTCACAGAAGGTTTATATCTTTTTTGTGCTTTAAGTTTTCACTTTGGGGTTGTGATATATGTTCCTTATAAATGTATTTGAGCTTGTGCATGCTGCTGTTTCCAAAGTGTGTATTCAATTTTATATAGTTTGTTGGTAAAGTCAAATTATGAGAAGTTTTTTGAAATTTTTTCTTGGGTCGTTTAAGGGGCGTTTCAACTTGGTATTAGAGACTTGGTCTAAGAGATCTAGGATATCATGTTAGGATTCCCTAGACTTAGACTTTTAGGTGCGTTTGAGAAAGGATAAGTAGTATGTGTATAGTTTTTGTGACTTTCAAAGATACATGTGTAGGGCATTTTTATGACAAGGCTTGGCCACTGTTGTGATAAAAATACGATACATGTGTATAGCCGAAAGTGTAAGGATTATACATATAGGTTTTATTAAGAGTGGAAAATTTGAAATGTTATAAGTAAAATTTAATAAATGTATAGCAATGCTTAATAGTTTGAACTCTTATTTCCAGTAAGAAGAAAAGATGGTTGATGAGCATCATAAGGAGGTCCTGAAAGCTTCTACCTCTAAGGGAGCCAAGTCTCCAATAGATGAAGCAATTCGTGATGAAAGTGAAAATGAGTCTTCCTTCGATTCTGAGGGCCTCAATCATGGAGGGTTCACGGAGGAAGAAACGAAAGCCTTAAGATCAATGACAAATAAGCAAGTAGGAAAAGCAATTAAAAATGTGATGCCCTTCTACATTAGTCAAACCACTGATAATCTTAAAGAGGTAATACGAAAGGAATTAGAAGAGCTTAAAAATGGAGGAATGATGAACGATTCTCAAAACAAGATGGAAACCTACCGTGATTTCATGGCATGTGATGTGCCCAAGTTTGATAGGACGCTTAACCCGATTGCTTGTACTAAATGGTTGTCCGCGGTTGAGGGTGCTTTCCGCACTAGTTGTTGTAAAGAGAAGAACAAAGTTAACTTCGCCTCAAACTTCCTTCGTGATAGTGCTAAAATGTGGCGGGAAGGAAAAATTTGTAAAAAGGGAGAGGAATGGATAGGTACATGTACTTGGAAGGAATTTAAAGAAATGTTTACTACCGAATACGCACCGGTGGAAGAAGTTGATAAAATTCGAGAAGAGTTCCAAACTCTCACCCAAACAAATGAGACGGTGAATGAGATGTGGAAAATTTTTAACGATTTAATTCGTTATTGTCCCGAGTATCACAGGAATGAAAAGCTCAAGGTCAAGAAATTTCAAAGAATGCTACGTGATGACATTCGAGAAGTAATCTCCCCATTCAAATGCACTACTTTAGAAGATCTTCTAAGTAGAGCTCGGTTGAGAAAAGCGGACTTGCTAAGAAAGAAGAATAAGGAGACTAAGAGAAAACTTGATTTCATAGACCGAGATGCTAAGAAGCCTAAACAAGATCAAGGCTAAAGAAGTGGTGGAACTCAAACCAAGACACCATGCAAGAAGTGCCATAACACTCATCTTGAAGTATGTCGAGAGAATTTGCCGGGTTGCTACAAATGTGGTGCCTTGAACCATATGAGCAAGGATTGTAAGAAGCCAATGATCTTGTGTTACAATTGCAATCAATTAGGACACAAGTTAAATAAATGTTCGAATCCAAAGGCGATTGAAGCTAAACCCTTGAAGTCAATCAAAGAAGAAAAAGTGGAGAAGACGGGGATTCCTACTCCAACGGCTCGGGCTTACATGATGGCTACCGAAGAAGACAAAGTAGTGCGTGATGTTGTAACATGTACAATCCTTGTTAATTCCATACTCGCTCGTATGTTATACGATTCGAGTGCAAGTGTCTCTTTTATGTCTTTTGAAATTAGTAAAAATCTATCCACTCCACCAAGCAAACTTCCTTTTCCTTTAGAAGTAGAAATAGCCGGTAATGAAATTGTGGTAGTGTCAAAGGTGTATCGAGATGTGGAAATAGAGATTTACGATAGTGTTTTTAGAATCGACTTGATTCTTATTATTTTAGGAGCATTTGATATTGTGATAGGCAGGGATTGGCTTGGTAGGTATAATGCTAATATTTTATGTAGTCAAAAACTCGTTCGAGTAGTAAATCCTCTAGGACGGGAAATTATTATTTATAGGGATATAAGGAAGGGCGAATTTAAATTGTATTCTATAATGAAGGCTAGGAAATATTTGTCTCATGGTTGTCAAGCTTATATGGCGCATGTAATAGACATAAATTTCGAGAAGAAAAGTGCTAAAGATGTTCCGGTTGTGAATGAATTTCTTGATGTTTTTCCCGAAGACTTGCCGGGCATTCCACCTGAGAGGCAAGTCGAGTTTCGAATTGATCTTATTCTGGGAGCAACTCCCATCGCAAAAACTCCATATCGTTTAGCTCCGTCTAAAATGAAAGAGTTAATGAGCCAACTTCAAGAATTGCTCAATAAGGGTTTTATTCGTCCTAGTAGTTCTCCATGGGGAGCTCCGATTTTATTCGTTAAAAAGAAAGATGGTAGTATGCGTATGTGCATAGATTATCATGAGTTAAATAAGGTCACGGTGAAAAATGTATATCCTCTAGGAAGGATTGATGACCAATTTGATCAACTCTAAGGTGCAAGGTGGTTTTCAAAGATTGATCTCCGTTCGAGCTATCATCAATTGAAAGTTCGAGAAGAAGATATTTCTAAAACGGCTTTTAGAACGCGTTATGGGCATTATGAGTTCGTGGTTATGCCTTTTGGTCTTACTTTTGAAAAACAAACAAACCACCTTATAAAAATCTATCCACTCCACCAAGCAAACTTCCTTTTCCTTTAGAAGTAAAAATAGCCGGTAATGAAATTGTGGTAGTGTCAAAGGTGTATCGGGATGTGGAAATAGAGATTGAAGATAGTGTTTTTAGGATCGACTTGATTCCTATTATTTTAGGAGCACTTGATATTGTGATAGGCATGGATTGGCTCGATAGGTATAATGCTAATATTTTATGTAGTCAAAAACTCGTTCGAGTAGTAAACCTACTAGGACGGGAAATTATTATTTATGGGGATAAAAGGAAGGGCAAATTTAAATTATGTTCCATGATGAAGGCTAGGAAATATTTGTCTCGTGGTTGTCAAGCTTATATGGCGCATGTAATAGACACAAATTTCGTTCTTGATGTTTTTCTCGAAGACTTGTCGGGCATTTCACCTGAGAGGCAAGTCGAGTTTCGAATTGATCTTATACTGGGAGCAACTCCCATCGCAAAAACTCCATATCGTTTAGCTCCGTCCAAAATGAAAGAGCTAATGAGTCAACTTCAAGAATTACTCGATAAAGGTTTTATACGTCCTAGTAGTTCTCCATGGGGAGCTCCAATTTTATTCGTGAAAAAGAAAGATGGTAGCATGCGAATGTGCATAGATTATCGTGAGTTAAATAAGGTCACAGTGAAAAATGTATATCCTCTACCAAGGATTGATGATCTCTTTGATCAACTCCAAGGCGCAAGATGGTTTTCGAAGATTGATCTCCATTCAGGCTATCATCAATTGAAAGTCCGAGAAGAAGATATTCCTAAAACGGCTTTTAGAACGCGTTATAGACATTATGAATTCGTGGTTATGCCTTTTGGCCTAACAAATGCACCGGCAATCTTCATGGATCTCATGAACCGCGTGTGTAGGCCAATGTTAGATAAGTCCGTTATTGTATTCATTGACGACATTCTCGTTTATTCTAAAGACAAGAAAGAACATGAAGCTCACTTACGAGAAGTCTTGGAAACTTTAATAAAGGAAAGATTATACGCCAAGTTTACAAAATGTGAATTTTGGCTACAAGAAATTCAATATCTCGGTCATGAAGTAAATTTCGAAGGTATCAAGGTGGATCCGGCTAAAATCGAAGCGGTGATGAATTGGCAAACTCCTAAAGACGTTGGTGAAATTCGAAGTTTTCTAGGTCTCGCGGGCTATTACCAAAGATTCATTCAAGATTTCTCCAAGATTGCATCGTCGTTAACTAAGCTTACCAAAAAGAATACTCCTTTTGTATGGGGTGAGGAACAAGAAGAAGCTTTCGTTACCTTACGAAGGAGGTTGTGTGAAACTCCAATACTCGTTTTATCAGAAGGAACCGAAGATATGGTTGTTTATAGTGATGCATCATATTCCGGTCTCGGATGTGTTCTTATGCAACGTGGTAAGGTTATCGCTTATGCTTCGAGACGATTGAAAAAGCATGAAGAGAACTCACGACCTTGAATTTGCGGCGGTGGTTTTTGCCTTGAAAATTTAGAGACATTATCTTTATGGTGTAAAATTCATAATTTACATCGACCATAGAAGTCTTCAATATTTTCTAGAGAAGAAAGATCCAAACATGAGGCAACGAAGGTGGTTGGATTTACTCAAAGATTATGATTGTGAAATACGTTACCATCCGGGTAAAGCAAATGTGGTAGCGGATGCGTTAAGCCGAAAGGAAAGAGAGAAAGTTACACGAATCCACTCGTGACGAATGATTGTTACTTTTAACTTTTTGACCGAATCAAGGCGGCTCAATTAGAAGCGTTGAAGGAAGAAAATTAGAAGGGTGAGCGAATTACATCTTACATACCCTATTTTGAAGACGATAGTCGAGGAATTAAGACTCGACAAGGAAGAATCTATATTCCTTTTCGAAGCAATGTTAAGGAGTTACTACTAGAAGAAGCACACAAGTCAAAATATTCTATACATCCGGGGGCTACAAAAATGTATCTCGACTTGAAGAGGAATTATTGATGGCCGGGTATGAAGAGAGATTGTGTTAAGTATGTGGAAAAATGCTTGACATGTCTAAAAGTCAAGGCCGAACATCAAAAGCCGTATGGGAAGATACAACCACTAGAAATCCCAGTATGGAAATGGGAAAAGATTACTATGGAATTCGTAACTACGTTACCAAGAACAACAAAGAAGCATGACGCGATTTGGGTCATAGTAGATCGATTAACGAAAAGTGCTCATTTTATTCCTATTCGAGAAGGCATGCCCGTTCATAAGTTAGCAAAAATCTATGTTAATGAGATCGTTGCACGTCATGGAGTACCCTTTTCTATTATGCCGGATAGAGATGGATGATTTACTTTAAATTTTTGTCAAGATTTTCAAGAAGAGTTAGGTACGAGATTGCACATGAGTACGGCGTTTCATCCTCAAACGAACGATCAAAGTGAACGAACTATTCAAACATTAGAAGACATGCTTCGAGCTTGCGTAATCGATTTTGGAGGAAATTAGGATGACCATCTACCCTTGGTGGAATTTGCTTATCATAATA
>BQNB010066208.1:0-25164 GCA_026074375.1 Tanacetum coccineum
GAATAAACAAAATATTCTTCTAATTATCTGTTTAATAATTAACAATGGATAATCAGTTTTGCTCTAGATTTCCTACAAAAAAACTGATTATTTGACGGTAAAATAAAATTACTTAGTAAGTTGCTCTTTTTATAAGCACATCCAAACACCCCCACTGTTTGCCTTCTTTCAATTAAGAATTAACCCAAAAAAATATCAGTTCATTCAGACATAGAGATGAAAAAGATACACACCTTCAACAATGTTCCGTCCACGTGGACTATTCAAAGCAGTTATCTTCGTGAGTTCAGTACACACCAAACGACTTAGAAGTAGACCGGCGATACAAGCACCAATCATCAACATTGCAAAAACTGCATCCCACCCTTTTGTTGAAAGAAAACCAGTCAAAAGTGGGCCCAAAGCAGCGCCAATTGAACCAGTACCATCAATAATAGCAGTTACTGTAGCCAATGCTCGAGAATCGCCTTTAAGGGAACTGTGTGTACCCAGATCTGCAGAGACTGCTGTTGTGATAAGTGCATATGGTGAAGTGGGCCCGTAATGCTGATGTGGCACTCAAAACGGTCACATTACCTATTTCAACAAGTCATTACAAGTTTGATGGGTCTGAATGGTAATATACAAAGTACGTTACTTAAAAGTGTAGTTTTTAATAAGTATGTTACCTATTAATGGACTTAACCCATATATATTCACATAAATATTATTTTTGGTGCAAGAAATGGTGAATATTTTGGAGTTGTGTACAAATACTATGCCCATTTGACGATAATATGTTCAGTATTCGAACTTACATATTAGTGTTATATCACATGTGATATATCAAACGAGTTTGAATATCAATTGTTTTTCTCTATCTTCACCAATTTCTATGAATTAACCGTATTGGTTTAGAAGTTCAAATATTATATGTCATATATGGTTCGAAAGCTTAAAATGTATATTTTTTAATGCAAAAAATGATGAATTTGTTGGAGTTCTATACGCTTATTTTACGACAGAATGTTGAATGTTCGAATATATAATTAATGTTATATCACATGTGATACGTCAAACGATTTTTATTGAATTCATGTTATGGGCTTTTAACTGAAATCATTTTGAATCTAAGTAGGGTTTGGTCACATATTCGTTATTAGCTCATTAAGCACAATTGGTCTCAATTGGATGGCGAGTTTCGATCTTTTAGCTAGTTTTGGCTAAAAGCTTATTTTGTTTGGTTCTATTAGCTTATTATGATTATATTCTATAAAAGTATAAGTCAGAAACAGTTAGGGGAAACAAGATTGTGAAATGTTAGAAAAACCTGAAATATAAGATTACGACAAAAGCAATAAGCCAACAAAAATAATGATGAAGGAAATGTTTACACTTTTTTTTAATATTACAAATAAATTATATTAAAGTACATAAAAATTCGACAGAATGGAGTCTAAGCAAAAGACATACTTATATAACGATAGTTACAGACAGCAATAAAACGTCTAGGAGAGGTGTGTTTTAACAGATTTTAACGTACAACGGAACATATATATTTATAGTGAAAACATTAACATGTTTGCAGTCCATAATATGATTTTTGTTCGATTCGTGACCGTGGATTTTATGAGAAGCATTGCGTTCGAGGTCCGCAGAGTAGAATGGCAACATGTTGAATGTTGAATGTTGTTTCGTGAAAAAGGGTGGGTTGAACTTAGTGCGTATAAAGTTGAACGGCTTCACTTTCAATTTTTCTTCTTCAATAAAGTAATAAGAATCACATAATTAGTCCACTATGGATTGCCTACGTGGTAGTACTAGTTTGATACCTTAGAATGTACCAGCACAAAAGATCGTATGCATGCTTTTAGACACCCTGATCATATTATGTCATTGAAGCATGAATTGTAGTAATACGAAGATGATTTATAACGAGAGGACGGAGCTTGAACTATATTTTTAGGTGAGCCGAAGTGTTAATTATTAACTTTAAGGGGGCTAAATGGTAAACTAATTACGTTTACAGGTTTAGTTGAATTTTACATTAGGAAGATAGGAAAACTTAATCCAGTCTATAAAGCGATTATCGAAGTGAACCCTGATTATATTTTTCTAAATATAAAATCTGTTTTGTGCACCTGGTGACCTTAACCTTGTCTTGCATCCGTGCCTGTTCTTAGATCAGAAATTTCGATTCTTCAACATCATCTGCAGGCTTCTTGTTATCAAATATATAAATATTTATTAAAAAATCATAGTTCGTTGCTTTTCTCAAAAAATAACATATAGACGTCGACAATATATAATATATTATCTAAGGATACATTATTTCGCACACCGAGCTGGAAAGTCCATTTGTCATTGTTTAAAAACCAAAAAGCCTATTAAGGCAACAAACTGGTTCTTAGAATGTTTAATAATCTATACACACGCATAAGTCATCACGCATGTTTAATGATCTATACACATGCATGTCCATGTCCATCTATAAATACACACACATAGACGGGTCACAAAATGTACACAATGAAAGCCACATTTATCTTTGCATGTTTGCTTGTGCTCTTCACAGCCACCCCACCGGCGGTCGAGAGTAAATATTACTCCGGTAGCCAAACCATCAAAGCCCCGACCACCTTAAAAAGGACACAACTACACTTTTTTCTCCACGACACCATCTCTGGACACAACCCTTCCTCGGTTCTTATAGCTAAACCAAAGGGGACGGTCGTCCAACAAGGAGACATAAACCCTTTTGGGACAGTTTACGCTTTTGATGATCCACTTACTGAGGGACCTAGCCTGAATTCTAAGGTTATTGGTAATGCACGTGGACTGTATGCTTCAATAAGCCGCGGGTCGGACTTGACATTGTTGTTCAATGGTGATTTTGAGTTTACGAGTGGTGAGTTTAATGGGAGTTCGATAAGTGTGTTTTCTAGAGATCCATTGGTGGTGTCCAAGGAGGTCGCAGTGGTTGGTGGTCGAAAAAAGTTTAGGATGGCTCAAGGGTTCATTTTACTTAATGCAATATACTTTAATGCTACACTTGGTGATGCTATTCTTGAATGTCATGTTACCATTTTTCATTAAAAGATGATGTTGTTTGTGATTGATCGATCAAAAGATTATATGTTGTTTTAATCTAATTAACCTTGTATTTATTAAGGGTTACTGGCATATAATAGAGTAATTTCCTATTGCGCATTCTTTTATTATTTTATTAGATCTGAACTCCCAAAAAGATATCACAATCCCATGAATTAATTGAATGATAGGATATCAGGCAATTGACCCATTTTTTTTACAAACTTAGCAAGTATTAAATATTTTCTTGACACATGACATGTCGTGTCCTTCTTATAGAGCGTTAGGTTCATGTCAGCCTACATCACACGTTTAGGTTGTCTTCCCTAATAAAAACACATATAACCCTAACACTAACGCATACAACCTAACGGTGTGTATTAGGGGCTGACATGGAACTTAACGCTCTAAAAGAAGGGATATGACATGTACATGTGTCTCATGACGTGAATTTTGTAAGAAAAATTGGTCAAGTTGCTGATATTGGATCAGTTCATATAAAGTTCGATGAGTATTGTGATACTTTTTGGAGTTCATATCTGATAATTGGTCAAATGAGAAAGTACGTTGCCATTAACCCTATTTTTAATTGTTAGTATTGTTATCTCTTAATTCTTGTAGGCAACTATATGTGATCAATCCTTGGTATTTTGAATTGTGTCCATGTGCTCTAAAGTTATGATGTTGATGAATGGTTTCCAATCGAATTGAAGTATAATATATATTTAGTTCAAACAATACGTCTAACACAAGTTTTCAATACATTTTGTCATTTTAATGGAAGAAAATTTATAAACCATATAACTTGTAACTTATAGTACAATCTACCGTAGAGAGGTTTTATGTGTTAACTAGAGTGCACACTGAAATTATATGTTGAGCCAAACAGTTTCATGTATCGTCTGGAAAACGCGGTTTATGCAACGGGATAGCAGGGCCGTCCCGTTTATCATGAGGCCCTGAGCTATAATCTCAAAGTAGACTCTTGGCACGGTTGTTTTGTAAAACTTGATTAACTTAATAATTACACAGTAGAGTTCTTAAACGTGAATGACTAGACATTTATAAAAAGAAAAAAAATATTACAACATGTACAATAAGTATCCACAAATAATCAAAAATTTCGTCGAGATTTAATTATTTATTAAACCAGAATGGTAACATGTAGAATGTTAAAATGTTATATCAAATGTGTAGTATTGGATCGTTATTAGCAATAAGTTATCAAATAAGGGTTGAAATTGTTAAATTTAGAACTTTCTTGCACATGGAAAACAAAGCTACATAAATAGGCACAATATGTAAAAACTACAAAATTCGGGTGATCATCTTCTTCCTTCGGTTTTTGCTTACCCTGTTTCTGTTTCTGACAAGTTTCAAACTTTTCTTTTAACTCTTTCAAGACCAATCACTATTAACTTAAGCTTGCTAGAAATCAACTACCTTAAACTTAATACTGTAACACATTATAAATATACTCATTTTAGGCAACATAAGATGACGTTTTGTCCACTCTTGCTACAGTTTTTTTTTCCTCCCAATTTTGGGCTGGCCCATTTTGGTTTTTTCTTTTTCTTTTCCCTCTCTTTTGTACTTGGTGAACATTTAGTATAAAATCAATTTTGAAAAATATAGGCGGGCCGGCCCATTTAGTTTTTTTTTCCTCTCATTTTTACTTACTCAACGTTTATGGCGCGCGTATAATAACGTGAAACATACAAGTGAGCAACATAAAAAAAACCTGTTGCAACGCATGGGCACATTCTCACTCGTTTAACTATTTATGACTTTTCTTTGTAATAAACTTCAAAACACCTCCAAAAAGATCTTCGAATTGCAAACAAAACGATCCTAATATTGTAATGCTTCTGACATACGTACGCTTTTATAAAAAATGTTTAATTTAAAAAAAATACTTAAATTGCTAATAACTTTAAAATAAACGACGTAATATAAAAAACCAAACTATTAAACATGAGAATAAAAAAATAACGCTACAGGAAAAATAAACCCGCACAAAATAGAAAAGAAAACAAAAAATTAGCGTCCCGCAACAAGGCGCGAAAAATTAAAACCTCACAGCAACGCGCGAATAATCTTGCTTCTTATCATAATTTTTTAAGGCTAAAATTGTACTTATTCACTCTTGATGCTTAAAGTTTTAGGGCCCCTAACAAAATGAATGTCCCGTGCTGTTGATCACTTTGCACTCACTCAAATCCGGTCCAGGGGATAAGTAGTTGGAGCAATGATGAATCTGAATGGAAAGCATGGAAGGGCCACGGCCCCTCAAATTTTATGTCATAATAGGAAAAGTTCATTATATTTTTTGACATTTTGTCTTTGCAAAGTTATTCAAACACCCTGTTTCATCCATTGCACCACACTACAACAAATATGTTACTTGTTCACGCTTTTTTCTTCACAAGAACCAGAATTAAAAGCTCACACTTAAAAGTGTAAAGAATTATTTTGAATTCATCATCACCATACTTGAAAGTGTAAAGAATTATTTCAAATTAATACACTTGAAAGTGTGAATTTTTTTTATAAATCTTCACATTTAGAAGTGTGAAATTATTTGCTACACCCAATCGATTAACACTCAAGCTAATGTGAACTTTTTAACTTCACACACTTTAAAGTGTGAAAATAAACTTTAATAAGTGTGAAAAATTAACACCTTTGTTGTAGTGAAAGTTGTATTATTTCTAATCTGGTATATAGAAATAGGAAAAGTCATCTAAAAGTATATCGGAAAATAGATCATTTTCTTTTTGAAAAGCTGGAATTTTATTACTCCTTCCGTCCCACATTAAGTGTCCACTTGACTTTTTCAAAAATCTTTTTTCTTCAACTTTGACATTAATGATTTCTTCTTATGTTATATGATACTTGATGCAAGATATATAAATGGATAGAGTTTTGAATATATTTTTCGTTGGTATAATTTTCGTTCAATATTATATAACACAAACAAAAATATTTATGGTCAAAGTTGATGAAAAAAGACTTAAAAGATTCCATTGTGGACACTTAATATGGGACGGAGGGAGTAACAAGAACAAAAAGGGAGCTCCAGATCGAGACAAAACAGATCCTTAGGAAAGAAAGGCCACACGGGCCAAACCAAGCCACAACGCGACAAGAGGCACACCAAACATGTTAGCCTATATTTTGTAAAGATTGTGCCTTACACGTGAATTGGACTAGCTATAGATCGTCTGCTATACGCAGGGACTAATAATGTATATGAGGGATAGATAACATGTATTAGGCCTATATATACCTCTCAAGACTCTCCATGAGGAGTGTGGATGCTCATTTTACTTTTCATTCTAATCTAATATTACATTTTCTCTCACTAGAAACTATGTCTTATTTCATGTTCTTTGATCATTTCCAACCCCTGAAAGGTGTTTTATAAGCTTGACAAAACCTGATATACACAAAAAAAACTAGAACCTACATACAAGAAAGAATGTCAAAAGGATGTTGAATCCAAAAGTTTCAAATGGCGTCATTTGTCTTGAACCGAGCCGAGAATTATCCCTTTGAGATTCTTCGGATGGCAGGGAACACGTCATCTTCAAGGATTTTATAGACTTCACTTTGATCCGCATTTACAACCTTGTTTCACCATTTCCAAATACACCACATCGCGCAACAGAAGACACCATGCATGATTTCTTAATTCTGTTGGGATATGTATATATATCAAATAATATATGTTTGGGAAATTACGTAAGCCTATGGAGGCACACGCGTATACACAGATGATACGTTTATTAATGTAATTAATATATTTATAGTATATTAATAATATTAATATACTTCACGAAATAATTAAGCGGTCTTTAATTATAACGTTAGACGTTATACCTAATTAATAGATATTAACAAGTGAGGGACTTGTTAGTAAAAAAAACCAAACCCGTATGTTGTTGGTTGTGACCAGTCGAACAAGAAAAGAAAAAAGGGTCCGAATGTCGTTCCTAGCAAACAAGAGGAGGTGTTTGAGTATGACTTGGAGAACAAGTCTTGAGGATATTTATATATTCCCCTTCCTCGTCATTAAAACGATATGTGACACCATACGACTCAAAACAAAAATAAAACCATACCCTACGCATGCAATTTGGCTTTATCCTACGCATGATACATGGCAGTACCCTATGCATGTAATTTGATATCATACGCATGCAATTTAAGGGCTATTGGTTTTCCTCCTTGTTTACCCAATCAGCTGTAAATAAACGCCCCTAAAGGCTTACGTGTTTCGATTGTATAAACCTAAACTAAAACATCGTGTTCGGTTGTTTATTCGTGAAGCAAGTACTAGCATACTAGCGTATCTCAGTGACGTGTAGTGTATGCATACCATAGTTATCTACTTTGGTAACTTGTTTTGTTTCGCGTATTAGATCTATACATACGCGTATATTCAAGAACGGTGTTCGTTTATTGCTAAAAGGTACACGCTTCTTGATCCCTTTGTTAATTACATGATTCTATACGTGTTTATATATATTCCGCTGCGTACTCGTGTAGATTAATGGTTAATTAGTTCTTAAAACCCAACAGTGGCATCACGAGCCATCGTGTAGAATTTATAATTACAAAGACGTAAGACAAATTATGGTTCTTGGTTAATTTTTTAAGCCCTTTGGGCGGTTTTAATCATAAAGATTGGATCTTTATTATTGTTAAAATTAATTAGACGAAACCCTAGGTTGTATGCAATTTTATGTGTTAAAATTCAATAGTTTAATTGGTTAATTGATCGTTTTAATTAATAATTAATTGTTAATTGATTATCCACGATAAACATATGCATGTTTATCACGGATTGATATATAATATATGCGTTCTTGATTAATTGTTAAGTGTATGACATGCAAATCGATTATTCGAACTTAAATAGACATAAAATATTGAGTTTTTTTTTTTTTTCGGAGTGTTTGACACCCTATCACTAAAAAAATTCGTAAAATATTCATCGTAAGACGAAAAAATTTAAAAAATTTAGGGTAGATTCATGACTCAGTAGGCTACAACTTTGTAGTTTACTGCAAAAGCAGGGAAAGACCCTAGCTATGTCCTGTCGGGGCCCGAAGTCGACTGAAATTTGCTGTCAACTTTTATATGCTATGTGGTATATATTTATATAAGGCTTACGCAATCGATTATATCGATGTATGTGGCCCGATTCATTGGAAAGGGAGCCTTACGTGAATATGTACATAGTTTAATTATTTGATAATTAGAATCATTGTTTATAGTTGCATTAGTTCATAGTTAAAGTTTTAAATAAATGTTATGTGTATTAGTAGTTTATATTTGTGGTTTGTTTTTATAAGTTTGACTGTAAAAACAAAAAGGTATTTTGAAAAAGAAAATATAAACATGACTAATAACTATGATATAAGATTTATTATAGACTATTAATTGTGAAGTCTTATGAGTCAATTGGGTGTGGTTATCTATAATGTTAGGGCTCATACCTTAACGTCTCACGACGAGACTTGCAATTTAATATGTTTATAATGTGTTTTCTAAATTAAAGAGTCAACATTTTATCAATGACGAAATTTGCAAAAGTATTATTTATTTGCAAGGCATATCAAGAAGGGTTTGAGGTTCATACTCTATAATATCCAGGATATCTTGCAATCAATTAGGAAGCGCGAATGGTCTAGGGTTTGAATGGTTTTAAATCATTCTTTAATCTTTTCCCGTGATAAAATTAGAATTCTTTAGATTTGAAAACACGTTGAATCATCAATTTTTAAAAGGTAACACTATTTATACATGAGATGTATAGAAAATAAGATACCATAATAAATAACTTAATTGAGTAAAGTTTTATTAAAATTTATGATACGAAGATGTATGCATGCTTTTTCGTACATATTTGTCACTACAAATGTAAATACCCTTTTAAATAAGTTGTTGCCATCCAATTTGTAAAAACACCTGCATCTGCCTTTTACATCTCGTGAGACGTATGTAGATTGCAAACTCAAGGTGACTATACACTTTTCATGAGATGTTGGTGTTACATAATCACAGTTATTGATTGGACGACTTAATCGAGGTAAGCTGGTGAGACCTTATGCTCGAGGCATAGATTGGATAAAACATGTTTACTAGTAAATTAATGTAATAAAGTAAGTCCCATAACGTTCTAGGAATTGCACCGGTGGCAATTATTGATCGTCAATTACATCTTGAATACACCATTGCTAGCAGATCAACTGATGTGATGGTGGTATGTCAAGTTGGATCCTAGACCTTAGAAAATTAATTGTTTATATTTAAACATGGGTAGTTAATTTTCTTCAAGGAGTATTATCGAAAATACTGAAATCTTGAACTTAATATGTTTTGTAGATGGCGATTGGTTTCGTTCACTTAAGTTGGTCTTGAGAGTTGAAAAGAAACTGTTTGTCATTGAACAGCCAATTTTTCCTGCTCCACCTGCCGATTCTACAGTTCAAGTGCTTGCGTAGTGGAATGTAGTTTATGATGCTCATAATGAGATTGTTTGTCTTATGCTTGGAAGTATGACTTCCGAACTACTTAGACAGTATGAAATTTCCTCACCTTATGAAATGCTTCAGGAGCTTAAATCCATGTTTGAGAAACAAGCCAGACTTTGAGAGGTTTGACCTAATTTAAACTTTCCTTGCTTACAAACATGAAGAAGGAAAGCCAGTTGGCCCATATGTCATTAATATGAAAGGTTATGTGGAGCAATTGGAACGTCTTGGTTATGTGCTCCCAAAAGATCTTAGTGTTGGTTTAATTATGAATGGCCTCACTAGTAACTTTGATGGATTTGTAAGGAACTACAATATGCATAACATGGGGAAGATAATTGATGAACTACATGCTCTGCTTATTGAGTGTGAGAAAGGTTTCCCTAGAAAGGTTGCTACACCACAAGTAATGGCGACTCAATGTGGTAGAATCCATAAAGCCAATAAGAAATCGCTTAATGCTAAAGACAAGAGTAAAGGAAAAGGCTAGGGAAAGGATAAGCCAGTTTATATCTTGAAGCCTAAAAACCCTAAACCTTCTGCTGAAAAGCACCCGACAAAGAATGACGCCTGCAACCACTCTAAAGAGGTGGGGCATTGTAATATGAATTGTCATGCTTACCTTGCTGAGTTGATAAAGAAAAAGAAGCAAGTTGGCACTACCAGTTCTTCAAGTATCTTCGTAATAGAATTATTTTCTTTTCCTAATAAATCCTAGGTATATGACACTGGTTGTGGTACTCACATTTGTAACACAAAACAGGGTCTTAGAAGATAAAGAAAGCTGAAATAAGGGGCTCTCTATTTATGAAATTGATATGCTTAATCTTGTGCCAAATGTTAATTCTATTTATAATGTTATCAATAAAAGAGCCAAGCATAACTTGGACTCTACTTATCTGTGGCACTGTCGTCTTGCTCATATAAGCAAGAAACATATTGAAAAGCTGCAACATGATGGGCTTTAAAAGTCAACGGATGAAGAATCCTTTGATCAATATGTGTGTTGTTTATCGAGTAAGATGACAAGGAAACCGTTTCCACATCGTACCGAAAGGGCGACTGATCTTCTTGGGCTAATACATACTGATGTTTATGTATCACTTAGATATGTGTCAAGACAAGGTGCTAGCTACTTCATTACCTTTACGGATGGTTATAGTCGTTATGGTTATGTTTATTTACTTAAACATAAACATGAAGTCTTTGAAACATTCAAGGTGTTTAAGTATGAAGTAGAAAATCAACTCGAGAAGACTATAAAGGCACTTCGATCAGATCGAGGAGACGAATATATTAGTCAAGAGTTTAAAGATTATCTGAAAGCTTGTGGAATTGTTCAACAGCTTACACCTCCATACACACCACAACACAATGGCGTGTCTGAAATGAGGAATCATACCTTGTTGGACATGGTTCGATCAATGATGAATCTTACAACTCTGCCGTTACCCTTTTGGAATTATGCTCTATAGTCTGCTACACGCATTCTCAATATGGTTCCAACCATGAAGGTTGATAAGACACCGTATGAATTATGGTATGGAAAAGTTCCTAACTTGTCTTACTTAAAGGTCTGGGGTTGTGAGGCGCTTGTGAAGAGGGATACGCCTGACAAACTCCAACAAAAATCTGTTAAGTGTATCTTTATAGGATTCCTAAAGGAAACAATGGGTTACTATTTTTACTTCTCACCTGAAAATAAAATTATTGTTGCGAGGTATGCTGAATTCTTGGAGAAAAATCTTTTATCTCAATAAGTCAGTGGGAGGGCTGTAGAACTTGAAGAAATTCAAGATGAAGATACATCACCTTCTGAAAACACTAGCAAAATTCCTATGGAGGTTGAAGGTTTCGAACCACCTCAAGAGGAAGTGATTCCTGATCGTAGGTCCGTAAGGACACATCAAGCTCCTGAACGCTTATGTCTAAATGTAGAAGTGGAGGAGCATAGTTTAGGAGATCTTAATGAACCTACTAACTATAAAGCTGCACTATTAGATCCAGAATCTGATAAGTGGGTCGATGCTATGAATGCAAAGATGCAATCCATGAAAAATAATCAAGTCTGGCGCTTGGTTGATCTTCCTTCTAATGGTAAGACTGTTGGGAGTAAATGGCTTTTTAAGAAAAAGACTGACATGGATGGCAATGTACACACCTATAAAGCTCGTCTTGTAGCAAAGGGTTTTACTCAAATCTACGGGGTTAATTATGAAGAAACGTTCTCACCTGTTGCTGACATTAGAGCTATTGGGATTATTATAGCCATACCGGCGTTCTATGACTATGAGATATGGCAAATGGATGTCAAAACTGTCTTCATAAATGGTTATGTTGATAAAGACATTTATATGGTGTAACCTGAAGGTTTTGTTGATCCTAAACATTCCCGAAAAGTATGCAAGCTTCAAAGATCCATTTATGGTCTTAAGCAAGCATCAAGAAGCTGGAATAAGAGATTTGATAAGGAAATCAAAAGGTTTGGTTTTGCTCAAAATCTAGATGAGCCATGTGTATATCAAAAAGCTAGTGGGAGTAATGTTACATTCCTCATCATATATGTTGATGACATAATCATTATTGGAAATCACATTCCAATGTTACAAAGTGTAAAGTCATATCTTGGAAAGTGTTTCGCCATGAAAGATTTTGGGGAAGCGGCATTTATTCTTGGAATCAAGATCTATCGAGATTGAACTAAACGATTAATTAGACTTAGTCAAAGTGCTTACATGTATAAAATCTTGAAAAGGTTTAAGATGGATAATTCCAAGCGTGGTAATATCCTAATGCAAGAAAGACTTGACTTGAATAAAACACAAGATGCTTTTACACCTAAAGAGGTGAAGCGTATGCAAAATGTTCCCTATGCTTTAGTAGTAGGATCCATTATTTATGCGGTTAGATGCACTAGACCTGATGTTGCGTTCGCGCAAAATATAACAAGCCGTTTTCAACAGAATCCAGGAGAACCACACTAGATTGCTGTGAAAACCATTCTTAAGTATTTAAGGAATACTAAAGATATGTTCTTGGTTTATTGTGGAAATCCTGAAGCTGAACTTTGAGTTGATTTCTATTGCGATGCTGGATTTGAGATCGATAGAGATGACATAAAATCTCAGACATGATAGGTCTTCATTTTGAATGGAGGAGCAGTAGACTGGAAAATCTCCAAGCAAAGTAATACTGCAATGTCCGCTACTGAAGCTGAATACATAGCTGCTTCAGAAGCTTAAATGGAAGCTGTTTGGATTATTGTACCAACAATAAACAGACCTATTAAGATTTTATGCGATAATTCAGCCGCACTTTTTATTGCCAACGAATCGGGGGTTCAAAGGGGCGCCAGACACTACCATAGAATATACCATTATGTTCTCGAATGTATCAAATTGGGAAAAATTAATCTTCTTAAAGTTCACACAGATGACAATCTAGCAGATCCTTTTATGATGGCTTTACCGAAAGGAAAGGTTACTCAACATGCTAGGAGCATGGGACTTTGTTTAGCTAGTAGTTTCATGTAATTTGTGTTTATTATTTGGATAAGGGATGTTAAGACAATTTTATTAATGATAAGGATACGTGGTATGAAGTTATATTTAATATAAATTGTGTCTTATATTTGCATGTTTAATCCGTGAATAATTTTATTATTCTAAATTAGTCCATTGTCGATCAACAATATGGGAATATTGTTGAATTAAGACAAATCTAAGTGATTAGTGATATTTTGAATATTAAAGGATGTGTCTGCCAAACTCACATGATAATCATAAGATGAATATCGGACTTCCCCCACTAACAAGATCATCATTTTATGGATCAACGTCATTAAGTGAATCTTGTAAGTGATTTCGTTTACTAAATCCTTAGACTTGAGATGCAAGTAGATCTTGCATTTGTGGATTATTCTTCTTGATTTAGTTCTAGTTATCCTGAATAAGGTAGCTAATAAGGACTATTTGAGAAGTGATTATGAAGCACATGCATGGCACTTGTAGTCAATAAAGAATTTGTTTCTTTAATAGTTGAAGAATGATACCATTGGGCCCCTCGTAGAGTTAATCAGATGTATGTGTGGCCGTACCCAAAAGCTCATGTAGAAGTTTCTCAATGACTTTTGGCAATCTTGATTACTTACATATACGAGAAACAGAATAATTAAATAATGGAATGACTTAGATCCATATCCATTTTTAACATGGTATCGAAAACAAAGGGATTGTAAATGCTAAATCATTTAATTGTGACTTTACGAAAGTACACTCGGGTATTCCTAAAAGCATTGGCGTGTTGCTAGACACTTACCAATGTTATTATATTATTTGAGACATCTCCAAGTGGGAGCTATTGGGATATGTACATATATCAAATAATATATGTCCGGGAAATTACGTGAGCCCATGGGAGCACACGCGTATACACAGAAGATACGTTTATTAATGTAATTAATATATTTATAGTATATTAATTATATTAATATACTTCATGAAATAATTAAACGGTCTTTAATTATAACTTTAGACGTTATACCTCATTAATAGATATTAACAAGTGAGGGACTTGTTAGTACAAAAACCAACCCCGTGGGGTTAGGGCTGTAAACGAACTGAATGTTCAGTGAACATTTCATGAATCGTCCGGTAAAAAGTTCGTTTATGTTCGTTTATTTATTAAATGAACGAACATGAACATCAGTTTACGATCGTTTAGTTAAATGAACGAACATGAACAAAAGTTTCGTTCATTCGTTTATGTTCGTGAACGTCCGATTATGCGCTCATTGACGTTCGTTTATGTTCCTTTATTTGTTTATGTTTGTATATGATATCTTTTAATTGTATATTTTTAAAACTGGTATGTTTAAACAAAATAACACTTATAAAACAAAATATTATGCATAGTTTGATAAATTTAATGTTTTTTTCTACATTTATTTGTGTTCGGCCATTTGTGTTCGTTTAAGGTTCGTTTAGTTTCTTAATGAACGAACATAAACGATCACGAAGAACTCATTTTCTTAATAAACGAACATGAACAAGAAAATTCGTCCGTTTAAGCGTTCATGTTTGTTTATTTGTCCGGTTAAAATTAAATGAACGGACATGAACTAGACTCCATTCGTGTTCGTCTGTTCTGTGTTCGTTTTTTAATAGCCTATGTTTTGTGTTGGTGTAGTGACGCGTCGCAAGGAAAAGAAGGAGGGGTGCGATTCGTATTCTAACAAACTAGATGAGAGGAGGTGTTTGAGGTATGACTTGGGAACAGTAGTCTTGGGGGATATATATATATATTATATATATATATATATTATATATTTATATATATATATATATATATATATACTATAGAATTTCCCCTTCTCGTTCATTAAAACGATTTGTTACACCATACGATAAAATAAACCATACCCTAGCAGGCAAATTTTGGGCTGTATCCTACGCATGATACATGGCAGTACCCTATGCATGTAATTTTTTATGCATGGTATGCATATAATTGATATCGTACGCATGCAATTTAAGGGCTATTGTTTTTCCTCCTTATTTACCCCAATCAGCTGTAAACAAATGCCCCTAAAGGCTTATGTGTTTCGATTGTATAAACCTAAACTAAAACATTGTGTTTGGTTGTTTATTCGTGAAGCAAGTACTAACATACTAGCGTATCTTGGTGACGTGTAGTGTATGCATACCACAGAGGTTATCTACTTTGGTAACTTGTTTTGTTTCGCGTATTAGATTTATACATACACGTATATTCAAGAACGGTGTTCGTTTATTGCTAAAAGGTACACGCTTCTTAATCCCTTTGTTAATTACATAATTTTATACGTGTTTATATATATTCCATTGCGTACTCATGTAGATTAATGGTTAATTAGTTCTTAAAACCTAATAAATTCTTGGGCAACCATGGGAGTTAATAGAACCCGAAACCAAATCACCAATAGAAAATGAGGGAAATACTTGTTTGTTAAGAGCCTTCTCAACTCAGTCCAAGTGATCCTGTTGGCTCGATCTATTCCAATAGGTTGGGCGTATGCATTCCACCAGGATAAGACGTCATCAGTCAGGGTACCAGTAGCAAATGTCACTTTGTTTTCCTCGACACACTTGCTACGAGAAAATACTGACTTAGTCCGTTCAAACCAGCGAATGAAGTCAACTGCTCCTTCCGTACCATTGAAGTAGAAAGGTTGACAGTTTATGAACTCTTTATAGTTTCCTGTTTTGTTACAGGAGTTCCAGTAGGTTCGGTTTTCCTGTTGGGATTGCTAGTACCTGCCATTGTTGCAGCTTGTGCTTCTAGAGCTGCGGAAACACTATCAGCAACTAGTTTCTTGATGGCAGCCTGAGTCATGACTGGTGCTTCAGATGTTGACATCCTTTTAGGAGGCATTCTATCAACATATGAAAGACAACACATAATTAAAAATCCATAAAATGATTTAGTCGTATCACAAGTTTATAAAGATTTGTGATTATTTTTTTTGATAATACAAGATATAACGGAAAATTTTTAAATTCAAGAGATAGACACAGAAATAATGGAATGAGTGATTCAACAGGAGTCTCAGTGTATTTAGGTGGTGATGAAATCTCCTTAAGAGAAAGAAAATCTCTAGGAATTAAACATTGGTATTAGTGATAACACTAGAGATGAGACACAAAGTTGGTGGAAGCATAGGAGCTTATTGAAGTGGAGGAATAGGTAATTCATTATCAGTAGCATCATATGCTTGCATGATTCCATATAGGATCATCTGTAAAGGTTTTGAAGACTAGGTTGTGGCCAAAGATACTTAGTTAAAATCTTTTGAAAGGGGGGGGAGTCAGGAGGAAGTGTTTCTCGGTGTGGCTGGGAAATAGTTTGTACATTTAGAGAGAAAAAGCATCCTCAATATCAGAATCGGATGGGACGATAATAGGGTGGTTGGATGAAGACATAACTGTGTAACAACCCAATGTAAATAATATAAGTTATTTATATGATAGTATAGTAGTAATGTATCTTTACATACTATTTGGGAAATGCAGTGGCACGGAGGACTTTCTTGGATTCGGACAAAGAAAGTAGTTATAGTTCAGGTTTTAATATTGTTCTTAATAACTCATCGGCGTTGATTGATACCAATCTGTAACATCCCCATTTTTACCTTATAGCAGCGGAAGCTAGATTTGGGGTATTACTTCATAGTACAAGAGTCACAATCACAGAAAATGACTCAAAAGCGACGTTTTTGGAAAATTTTGTTATCATTCAATATCATATTAGAGTTTTACAAAAGAGGTCCCAAAATCTAGAAACATAAAGTTTGAATGATAACAAGTTTAGCCATCTTCAAGTCCGTGCCACTCTGTGACATAAGTTGTTCAATTACCTGAGATAAACATGCTAAAAGGGTCAACACAAAAGTTGAGTGAGATTCATAGGTTTATGATAAATAGTATGAATACAAGTCATCATAGACAGTAGTTACGTTGTTATACACCCATAAGTGTCAATATTGTAATAATGCGTATATATTATGGAAAACCGTTTGAATATACGTCATTATTAATAGTGGGTTAGTTGTATATACCTATAAGTGTTTGGAACTGGTTGAATAACAGTTTCATATGATGGTAATAATTGCATGAATACAAATTATCAGGAAAACAGTTTAATAGTGTATTATTGACTTCTAAGTCTCATGGCACACAAACAGACTTGTATATATATCAATAAATGATATATATATGTTAATGGCCCCCAGTGTAGGTTATTCTATATACCTATTGAAATTCCAAAATCTAATGCGTTTGGTTACTATCGGCTAACACTAAACGCGGATTCCGGTCAATCCCGATAGGCCTATCTCAATATTCGCGTTCACTCGCAAGTGATTAATGGTCCATGATGGTGGGGTATTTTGGCATATAGGGACTTAGACAACAGATGCAATAATATATCAGGAAAGCATACAGTTGGAAAACACTTGTATTCATGGTTTAAGCATGTATCCCCCTCGCGGGTTTATAAAACATGTAAATAAGTAAAGACGAGGTTATGAACTTCACAATATCGGTTTTAAGTACTTATGTATATTAAAAACAATTGAGCGTGTATCCCCCTCGCGGGTTTATAAAATATTCAAAAGATTAAAAATGCGAGACTATAAACTCACCTTGACAGTACAAGGAAATCTGATTGATGGCAAAAGTATATGAAATGAAAGTAACGGATTCGTCACACAACCTGGGTAATATGTCAAGTCTTAGTTTGATTGGATATGTTTTATGTCATAAGCTTGTAATATCATTTTGATTGAAATATTATGGAAATATTGTATCACTGTTCGGGCCATCATAATTCAGAGGTTATGTAGTAAACGTTTGAGGAGCCAAGACACTTTAAATCGTAAATCCAGCAAACTCATCAAAACGTATAAACCCAAATGATATCCTCTACCATGAAATTCCCCTAGTAATGTGATACATTATAGTTTTAAGTTTCTTCAAAAGTTAGTTGATGATAAATTACGTTAATTATATAACGTAATTGATTTATAAAGCGTCGATCGATGATTAATAACGATAAATGTATCGGGTTTTAATAAAATCAAGTTTTATAATATTTATATATATTTTTATAATTTATATAAAAATATTATATTTTATATTTTTAAGTTTGCAAAAATGGCGATATATACCCTCGTCGTTTAATAAATCATTTTTACAAGTTTAAGTCCTTTATATAAAAAGTATATATAATTTAAACCTTTAACTTTGAAACTTGGAAAAATAGGTCCTTATAGTTATAACTTTAGAATAATGACATTTTCAGCCCCTTTAGTTATAAATTTCAGAAAGTTACGATATATACCCCTTGCATGGAATACTTTTGCAAAACAAGTCCAAAATGCCATGCAAGCTTATTTTAGGATTCCAAATGATATTTTTAGGTTATAGCTTATTAGTATAAGCTAAAATAAGAAGTTTTAACGTAACAAAAGTTTGGAAAAAGGATCCGTTAGCTAGAAAATCAAAACGGGTCATTTTTAGGGTTTTTATCAAAAACACATGGGTTTGAGGATTCAAAGCTTCAAACAAGAGTTCATACATGATCTTAAGAGTATTATGAACATTATTGTATAGAATATAAGCTTATGGAACAAGATCTTAGGCTTACTTGAGCTAAAATGGGTCGAAAAGGGTTTTTATGATCCGTACGCCTAGAAATGGCTTCAAGACTTCATTTTTCTTGCTTCTTGGCTTTATTTCTGCAGCTCTTAGGGACTTCTCTTGATCTTCTATTGCTGCTATGGAAGGGTTAGAATTCCATTTGAGGGTGTGAGATGAGTTGTGTGGGATGATTTGAAATGGGGTGCTTGGTTCGTGTATTTATAGGGCTTGGAAGCCTTTGTGCCCAAGTTTTCTTGTTACCAAAGGGATAGGGGCTGTAGATAGATGATTCATGGAAGCTATGAATGAGTAATACAAGCTAGAAAAATATCTAAGCAAGATATGTGGTGTTAGAGGGGTTCGGCTATAAAAGGAAGACAAAGAGGTGATGTAGCAAGCTTGGTGGCCAAGAGTTGAAAGGGAGGCTCTTGTAAGTAGCTTGGAGACATAAGGGTGAGGTCATGGAGATGCTAGGATGGGTGCTTGGGTTTAAAATGGGTCAAAATGGAAGAAAAATGTGTATCGGGTTTCATATTGGCTCGTTTAGGGTTTTGGACTTTATTTTTCGAGTTAGGGCTAGGGTTTAGATAGATTAAGGTTTGGATTTAGTTTTAGGATTATGGTTTTTTAGTGTTTTGGATTGGGTATACGGCTTAGGATTAAGTTTTAGGGTTTAGTTTTAAGGTTAAAGTGGATTTAGGGTTTAGGGTTTTGTTTTAGGGTTTTAGGGTTTTAGATTAGGGTTTAGAATGATTTAGGGTTTAAGTTTAGGGTTTAAGAGTCATGTATTAAGTGCTTGTACCTTGTACTAAAGTGGTGGTAAAGTTTAAACATGATTTAGGAGCTTAAATGACCTAATTAGGTTTTCTTGCATCATTGACTTATACATTGGGCTTTAGAAAGTTGTAACTTGATTTAGGAGGGTAAAGATATTCAAATGTTGTGCATTGATACTTGTACACATGCTTTAAAGGCTTGTACATTCATTTTATATGTATACATTACATATAATTAGGGTTTTGATATAAACGTTTAACGTTTAATGCTTGTTTTGATATAATGTTTTGAAAAGTATGTTAAATGGATAATGTATTTAGTAAAAATGATATTAGGATATAGACTTGACATATTAGGATGCTTACATGATGTAAACATAGATAGAGATGGCATTGATAGAGGTTGTGTGAGCTCGTTTACTATAGAGATGCAAGTTACGTTGCATAATGAAATAAAGCAAAAACAATTCCGTGTAAAGAGGAGGTATATAAAGTGCATCTAATTTTAATATATGGATATTATATTGATGAAAATTTAGGGTTGTTATAGACTAGTATATGCAGTCTTGGAAAAACCTGTCATGGCAACATGATTGAATACTTGCAAGGAGTAGCAACATGTATTTCGTGCAAGGAATACCGCAAGGTATGAGATCACAAAATAATTTCAACATGTGCACTATATGGCGGCGGATCTTGTCACACCCCTAAAATATATAGCATCGAAAAGGTAATTGGGGGTGGTGACTTCATAATACGCAAGCACAAGATACAAGAGAACGACCACTATATAGACGTTTTAGAAAATAAATACATCGTTGAATTAATTTAAAAGAAATAAGGTTTTACATAATTTAAAAGTATTCAAAATCATAGCGACAGCAAAAGATATGTTTCATAACATCAACGAGTATTAAGATAAAAATTCCATGAAATGTGGCATGATGAATGGGGACTCCAATGTACTTCATGAAAATCCATACGAGTTAATCACCTGAGAATACATGCTTAAAAATGTCAACATAAAGTTGGTGAGTTCATAGGTTTAAGTAAAGCATTAAGACCGCAAGATTTCAAGTGTGCATGACATGTAACACATACAACGCCAATTAAAAGTGTAATTATGATTGTGCTAAGCTCATGGAACTGAAGCTACGACAAGAGTGTATACAAATCAATGCAAGGTGAATTGCCTGTGTAGGTGTCCAACCCTAGACCACCTAGAATTCCCAAATGGTATACGTCCGTTTGACATGGTAATGCGTTTTGTTTACCCGAACGGGGATGTCAATCCCAATAGATCTATTTATGACATTTGTTCTTACACAAGGTAATTAACGGTTCATGATAATGGGCATAGTGGGTTATCAGTACTTAGGCTAATCTGCAATCATGTAAAAAAAGTACTTGCATCCAATGTAAAAACAAGCAGTGTATCTCACCTCGAGATTTGTAAATCGGTTGTAAATAAATTAAAGTGGGGCTATAAACTCACCTTTTGAAAAGTGGTGAATCGAGAACTAATCAACAAGTGTAGAACGAGCAGAGAGTCCAAAAAATGACCTAGTTAAATAATAGTGCGCTTCAGGTGCAAGCAAATAATAGTGGAATGATGCATATGAGATTTTTATAAAGTTTATAACACCCGAACATGTTTGTGTGTAAGTTATATAAGTCAAAATATGATCTCGTAAAAGTTATATAGTTTTTATTAAGTTTTGACGCTCTAACAAAAATTCCCATTTTTGCCCAACTTTAGCAATTTCGCAAGTTATCCGTTTTCTAAGTATTTCCGTTTAATTTAAATCTCGCCTAAGAATACGCTAAGTGACCCACCAAAAGTCTATTTACCATTTTACATGACCCAGAACATAAAATGCTTAAGACGCGACCTAAAATAGTACATTTGACAATTTATATAAATTTTCAGCTTTTGTCATTTTTAAAACCAAGTGTTTTGCTGCAATTTCAAAAGGCCATAACTTCTTTATTATTTATCCGTTTGACTTGATTTTGGAAATTTTTATCATAAGCCCTCGACGAGCTCTACAAAATGTTCATTGTGCAAAAATTTGTGTTTCGGACTCGAAAGGCCTCAAAAATTCGTTTAAAGTTTCTGTCAGCTATATATATTTACAAGTGCGGTTTTTTCGGAAAATATTTTGCCGATTTTTATTTGATCATAACTCACTCGTTTTAAGTCGGATTTTAATGAATTATTTATCCACGCGATGGTATTTAAATCTACTTTCATAATTTTAAACTTTCGATTACCCAACCCGACCTTAACAGCCCGAAATATGCTAAAGACCGTTCCAATCAGCAAGTATTATTTTCCTAAATTACCATATTATTTCGCCAACATAACCACAACTCCAAACTAGCCTATTCCCTTCCACCAATACATCATTTCGCCAACACTCATAACAACTCCATACTGCCTATTTCCTTCCACCAATTTATCAAGATCATCAATCCAACATAAATTTCAAGAACATAAACAAGAACATATGATATGGGTGTAGTATCTTATTTAACCTAATCTTCCATTTTTATTTATCAAAACCACATAAAATGACATGCACATCATAGATCTTATTATTTTTCTTGTTAAATCAAAGTTTACACAAACACATAAGGTGATATTTTTAAAAGAAGATGTATGCAAATAAATGAGCAAGATGAGATGAGAAGGTTCTTACAAAAAGTGAAGATGAAGAGATGTTATGATCTAAATACTAAATAACCCAAATCGATCCACGAACAACCCGAATAAACCAACAAATACACTTCTTGTATAAACACGAACCCGGATTTTGAAGATCAAATGAAAATGGACACCCTTGTTGGTGTTGTTGTTGCGTCAGCCAAGAAGAAAAAGGAAGAGAGAAAAAGATTTTTGCTAGAGTTTATTGTGTGTGAAAAATGAATCATGAGCCTTGTTTATATAGTACATGATGGGTGCATAGGATAAGAGGGGAGGTGCTCCACTTAAGCTAATTGCCAACTAAGGGTGCATAGGTTAAGGGAAGGGTGCTCCACTTAAGCTAAATGCCAACTAAGTGTGCATAGGTTAAGGAAGGGTACTCTACTTAAGCTAAATATCAAATTAGAGGATAAGGACTAGTATGGCATCCAAGAGATGCCATGGGAATATCCCATTTAGGCATCCAAGGGGGAGTTGGGGGAAATAGGATTTCAAATTTTTATGTAAAAACATTTAGTAAAAATGTAAAAGTAAAAATGTATTGTATATATTAGTATAAGTATATTTTTAGGGCAAAAATACAAAGTTGGTAAGTTACTTGATATTGCATGCATGCACGGGAAAAAATGCAAGGTGGTTAATATTTGAGGTTACGTGTATGCATGATTGACGAAAATGCCAAACGTACACGTTTCACGTAAAAAATCGTAAACGTAAATGTACATGACCTAGGTAACATTTTTGTAATGTCCATAACACGCATGTTATGGGTAGACTATACTTAGACCAAAGTCGGTGTCATCCGAAGACGTTTTTCAGTGTACGTGGGATAACTTTTTGGTTTTAGGTCAAATTGACTACGTAAAATATGTAAAGTAAAAATAGCGCAAGTTAATAGTGAAATATTAACCTGGAAAATTGCCGGTTGTCACAGATCTATCTCATAATATTCATCACTTGGGATGAAGGGGATTTAATCATCTTAAGTAACATGGCTATTCGTAAACACAAAAAAATAATCTCGTTCGATGGCGTTTCGAACAAGTGGGAGATTATGAGCGATGATGTGATGCATTAAATTGCGCATAGGCTTAAGACCATGTGAAAAGTAAAGATGATTAAAAGCATAAGAACAAAATAGGATATGTAGATTGAAGATAATGAATTGTTAATCCTAGACTAATCTATAAGTATTTTTTCTCACAAGATGCTTGATGTAAATCAAGGTATTTTGAGGAATTGAGAAATCATGTAGACTATGTATGTCTATTCGAGAGAAATCTATGATAATAGATTGTGTCTAATCACTTCTAACAAATGGTCTATTTAAGAACCATTAAAGTTAAACCAATTATGCAAGGACGAATATAATTGGTTGAAGTGATAAGGAACACACTTAACTGAAATTGTTGAAGCAACTTTGTCAATAAGTGCAGCTCCGCGAAATGATGGCGTCCTGAAGACGCGCATCGGTTAACAATTTGCAACTTTGTCGAAAGAATGACGTTCTAAAGACGTGCATTAGTTAACAGCCTTTTGGGATACAGATTTTATAAACACTTTAAATTTTTGTCTTAAAACTATTTTTGCTCTTCAAAGCTTATCCTTTAAGATGACGTCTTTTAAATGTCATCGGACAATGAAAGGATATTAAAACCTTAAAAGATCTTATCTTTTCTACTAAAAACCGTTTTTCAGAATTTCAAATCTAGCTTAGATGTTTTAAAATCTATGGTTTAAAAGATTTTTCATAAAACTTAGGGTAATCCAGAAAGTGTCTACGAGCGATGAACAATCTATCTAGTCTGGTCTTGAAGGATCATACTTTATGGGTTCTTGTAAAAGAACTGGTGAAGTAAAAGGAAATATTTTACATGAGCTTCAAAGCTCAATATGATATACTTTGATGCAATTCATCTACGATAGTGATGGATGTTCAAAGATAATCATGAACTTTGATGCAATCCATTTACGATGGAAGTTCAAAGTAAAAACAAGAGAGAACATCTCTACCAGAATATAAATAAATATATAAATTTCCTAAATACTTGAAAGGTAAGCCTATATCGAGTCTTGATGAAATCAAGGCGTATGCCCCACTGCAATACAATTAAATATTTAGGATATTTAATAAGTAAGATTTCTTATAAACGAGGAATACCTAACTGACGGTATTTTTAAAAATCTAGAGATTGAATACAACTCATATGCTACAGGGAGCATTTTAGATCTATAAAATCAAATTCGAAAGGGACATACTTAAACGAGTTTGTAGATCATGACTAAAATCTCGCAGCTGCTTTGGAATGTTCAAGTAAAGCTGAACAAGTGAAAAGTTAACCTGAAGTTAACACTTGTTAAACAAAGATCAAATTAATGTGCTCAAGCCGAAAGTCCTTGGTATGTGCTTAATTACACATACTTTTTTCCATTAAAAACGGACTTAAATGACCAAAAACAGACAAAAATTGCCAAATATGTGTTTGTTTTGCATTTGTATTGTGCAGGAAACGGATATCACACAAAAGGACGAAAAACAAAGCCAAAAATGACAAAACCGAGCACGGAATGAAAAAGTGTCAAAAGATGAAGCCAAATCAAAGCCAGAAAGTCAACAGAAAAGTCAAACTGTCAAAGTCAAAGTCAACCCCGACAAAGTCAAGTCAACTCCGAGAAGCTGAATCAGAAAAGAAATAACTTGTGGGACTGAAATTGCCAAATCCCAAAGTTATATTACTAAGGAAAACAAAGACAAGGACTGATTTTGCTATATTTTGAAAATACAACTTTAGGGGGCAAATCTGCCAAATCCCTAAAGTTGCAATGAGAAGGGACTAACTTTGCAAAATAAATATATTGGTTGAGGGGCTAAAACTGCCAACTCCTCAAACCTG
>BQNB010066209.1:0-14438 GCA_026074375.1 Tanacetum coccineum
AATCGGCTAAATCCTCATCCAATAATCGTCCAAGTGAAAATCCTAAGAGCTCCCGGACTCTCCTTATCCAATATAACCTGAAAATAAAAGACAAAAAAAACTATACCCAGCGTAAAATCAAACCAAGATAGATCATAATAAGATGTAATTCCAGAATTAAAACAAAACTAAAATAAAGGATAGAATACTTATGACATGAGTTATAAATATCATACAGGAAAAATTGGATTTTAAAAAATCTAGAAATTATGCAAAAATAAGTTTTCAAAAATTACAAAAAAATGTAGATTTTGTCTTTTTGCAGGCTGACGCCGTCACGATGACCTGAAAGGTTTACGTGTTTGTTTTTTCTGGAAAAATTTCTGCAAAAATCCTATCTTTTGATGTCAAAATTTCCTATAAAAACTCACAACACATATCCACAAGTACTTGACACAAACAAACAAAAATAAATAAAATATGCATAGAAATTAACCACAAATCATCACACAATCAATTTGTGTTCATAATAACCACATATGACCTTTCCTACACTTATTTGATGCAAAGTACCTTCAATCACTGATGAGATGAAGTCAAAAGCAAAATAAAGCATAATTACATATCAAATCAATCATGCAATAATTCATAATTGAAAACTAGCATGCAAACAACCTAAAAATAAAAATCACAAGACAAATAAAGCAAGTAAATAAATAAGCTCGGGTTGCCTCCCGAGAAGCGATTGTTTTTGTTCGATTCATAAGCCAGACTCTACGCTTATTTGACGTGTAAAAGGTGGTCTTCCCTACACTTAAGGTCAAGTGCGGGTGATAGTAGCAATACACACCCTTGGGGTGGAGATAAGCCATATGAGGTGAAGGTGGTGTATGAATGGTCAAAGGATCTACTACCTTCATCCTAAAACTACCCAGACTATATGAGTTGATTGGTGGGTTGGTTCCTCTTTTGTCTCATAGATTTACATCTAAGGATGGAAAATTAGGTAAAGGTTAAGGCTCCGATTCAGCAACATTAGGAACTTCCCTAGAACTAAGCGAAATAGTGTTACAATATTTGACGAAATAGTTTTATCACGCTTGGCGAAATAGTTTTAGCAACTCCGGCGAGATAAGCTATTAAACCCATTTGGCGAGATAAGCTATCAAAACCATTTGGCGTGATAAGTGTTAAACTCATTTGACGAGATAAGTTTCAAACCGTTTGGCGAGATAAGCTATTAAAACCATTTGGCGAGATAAATATTAAACTCATTTGTTGAGACAAGTTTCATACCATCTGGCGAGATAAGCTTTTAAACCATTTGGCAAAATAAGTTTAAAGCTGTTTGGCGAGATAACTTACAAGTCCATTTGGCAAAACATAAACAAAAACAAAGAAAAACAATCGTAAATCACTTCTCTATCTTCTTTAAGATCCTTATACATTTCACAAAAACCATTACAATGACTAAAAATGTTATGTATGATGCTATCATGGAAGCTGGTTTCAAAGATCCTACACCAATGCTCTTACTAGGTAACTACGTTTACTGGAAATCCATAATGTAGGATTCTACGGAATGGTAGAGAGTATGACTTCGCAGCTGATGAAGAATAGAAAGAAGAAGGGGAAATCTAAGAAAATTGCATTCTTATGGCAAAAATGCAGGAAGCCGCATCAGACATAGAAGATGATACTGCTCCTACCTATGCTACAGATGCATTAATTGAGGTACCAAACCATGACATTTATTCTGATAATGATATGTTTAATATGTTTGCTCATGAGAAGCAACATTCTAAGCTACATGAATCCATTCAAGGTACATATGTGGAGCAAGAATATGATCCAGATATGGACTTTATTGGAGGAGACGTTGAGAAGCATGGTGTTAATGATGAGGAAACACGTGCTTTTTTAAATCATTACTTAATAATTTGCATGTAGAAGTAGAAAGATGCAATACGGTCAATCGTGAAGCCAAGGCCGCGAATGATAAATTGACAATTTCAAACAATAAATTGATCGCTGAGCTTGCACAGTATAAGGGAGAACAAACATGTTTGGGATATAATGAGAAAAAATTCAAAGAACTTGAAACTGGTTATAGAGTAACTGTTTATACAGAACAACGTTCAATTAAAAAGTTAGATGAACTAACTAGGAGTTCTGAAAAATGATCAAGTCTCTTAATGCATAATTTGCAAATCTTCAAAACCAACTTTTAAAACAAGCAACAATTTATTCCAATCTTGAACAAGAATGGGACAAGTTAAAAATGAATTTTTCAAAACGTGAAGATGAACTTCTTGAAACAATCATAGAGTAAGAACATAAGATAAAAGAGTTAGATAACATCATTGTTAAAACGGGTCAATCATTTCAAATGAACTATATGCTTTCTCCAAATCCAAACTCTTTTTATCACAGTGAACATAATATGGCTTTAGGTTATCAAAATCACTTGCATTTGCAACAAGCTTAGAAGAAAAAGAATGTGTTGTATAATGGTAAAGTTTTTTCCAAAGATCATGAACCTCTCTATGTGTATGATTCTGAGGAAACTTAAGACTTGTTGATGAGAGCCGATAAAAAATGAAACAACTTGAATGAGAAATAAAACCTATTGATTATTCAAAGTTAAACAGACTTTCTAAGGTTTTTACTCCACAAAAAGTGCAGTCAAAAGAACAACTCTTCTTCACAAATAAGACCAAAGTTTCAAGAACATTTTCGAAACTTGTTTTAGCAATCCCAAAAGATAACTCACAACGTTTTTCAATAATGGACGAGAAATCTTCTAACAAAACTCCTACCAAGAGTCTTACATTAATCATGTAAAACCTAAACTTGTGATTTTACAAAGTATTATTAATTCAAAAATGACTTTGACTGCTACTACATGGAATTCAATAGTTCATCTTGAAATAAGAAACGTTTTTGAAAAAGAAATTGCTCCTATCGTTAATCATATTGACGTGAGAGTAATTGACTTTGAACAAAGAGTTTGTGAAAGAAGCAGCCGCCTTTCTGAGTGACTACAAATCTCTTAAAAGGAAGCTGACGAATCACTTGAAAAAGCCGCACTTTTTGAAAAAGAAAATGATCCTCTCTTGGAAGCAGTTTTATTTCCCGATTGTGAAAAACAAACAACTGAGCTTTCAACCCAAAATGCCGAATCTGAAAATACTTTTCTTAAAAAGGTCATACATGAAATATCAAAACAAGCGGCTAATGTCAAAGTTGATTTATCAAACAACCTTGCCTAGTTTGAAAAAGATTTTGCAAAAATAGAGGCACATTGTATTTCTCTTGAACTTAATTCGCAAAACAAATATTTGACATCATTGTTAAATGGAAAATTTTTAAACGAACTAAGTGATGGAGCCAAAGTTAAATTTGACATTGATGAAACTGAGACAATAAACATTGAATTAGAACACAATGTGACTTCAATACTTAAAGAAAATAAGCATTTGAAATAGACATACAAATAACTTTATGATTCAATCAAACAAACACGAGCTCAGACAAAACAAACTAATTCTCTAATTGCTCAACTAAACAGTAAGACTTTGAAAATGATGATTTGAAAACCACGACAAGAAAAGACGTTTGCAAACGCTGAAATGCAGAAGATCATAAAAGGAAGTGTGTGGATAGTAAGTTTGAAAAATCATCAATCTTTGGGAAACCATAAATTTTGGAAAAACCGCCTCATCTTTCAAAATATAGGTTTGCACCCTAAGTTGTTGAGAGAAATGTTTTGTCAAAACCAGTCACTCTACATTCTTTACCTAAGAAAACAGAACAAGTTGTTAAAACTCAAAACGTGATTTCACCTGGCATATCTAGTAATAGCTCAAAGAATGTGTCAACACCAACCCTAAAGAAATCAGTTGGTTCACAATTACTACCTAGACGAAGCTAGGAAAAAGACACAACCTCACAAAGATGGAATTGTGATTTCAAAACCTAGTGTGATGCCTTTCACTGGATTTACAAAACACTGCTAGTGGTAGCAAACCAAAACATAGAAGCACTAAACAAACGACTAGGAATTGGCTAGCATATAAGAGTAGTTGCATAACGAACAAAGATGTGGACATAGCAGAACACTCCAGAATTTCAAAGTCTTTTTCGGATACCAAACACTTTGCTTGTCCTACTTGTCAGCAATGCGTCTTTTATGCAAGTCACGCTGCTTGTATTTCACAATATCTTCATAAAGTGAATTCACGGGCAAAGGCACAATCCATTAAGACAACAAAAAGAAACAAACCCATAGACCAGAAAAATAAAGCTAGGAAAAACACTAGGTGGATCAATTCATATGGGTATTTAATCATAAAGAAAAATTGGATCAATTGGGTATTTATCCAATTGCCCTAATATATGAACCCAATTTTACAAATTAGATCAAGAGCAGAATTTTTCAAGATGTTTTCAAAAAGAAATTTAAAATCTTTCAAAATTGTGTGCTCAACTCTCCATTCTTCAATACAATTGGTGTCCCTCAAATATATTTTTGAGAGGGAGTATAATATGAAATGTTCTAAATAATCATGCAAATATCATTCTCCCTATATGCTTTTCAAAACTAATATAGATTTTAATCCATTGGTATCAAAAATATCAAATGGTATGCTAATTTTTAGGGGGGGAAAATAAGATTAAAATGTGATCACCTTTGACTCAAGTAAAAACTCTTTCCTTCATGTGCAAAAATCTTTCATATAATGATGCACATGTGTAGGGGAAGTATTTCTCAGACCAAAAACTTTCAGAGTGTTAAATCTATTTCTCAAACACTTTGATTGATTTTCAAAAGGTTTTATAGTTACGATCTTAATACACAAACAAACAAATAATTCACGATGATCGATGGAATTATAAGGTGTTAAGGTTAGGTATTATCGTATGATCCAACCAAAACCAGAGGGGTATACCCAGGGACTTTTCATTATATAGAATAGAAGTCTGTAGGTCTTAAATAGAGATAAATGAGAATACGGGACTAATTTTGACCAAGGCATGAGCTGTCATCAGAACAATCACAACATTATGATAGAAAGGACTTCTTGGTAAACATTAAAGGGGTTGAAGAATGAAAAAGAAATGATATGAAAGGGTTAAAAGAATGAGAACTCTTCATTCACTTAGGCAGAAACTAGGTCAATCGTATATCACAAGGATGATTTTTGATACTAAAGATAAGACATCATGGACAGATCTTGCTAGAACATTCAGAGTGGTATTCATGTAGTATTTCACAGTGACAAAGTATAAATCATGCCAGTGTCAACATCAAAAAACACTGAGATTGGGTGACTTGTGCAATCCTTTACGATTAAAACTTGCGTTAACTGGAAATCTATGTGATCCAGGTTTATGAGCATTGACAGAAAACACCAAAATTGTTGTTGTTTACTTCACGTGGACATCAATGATTCACCTGAATTCGTTATTATCCTACTTGGGGAATCCGGATTCAGGAAAAACAAGTAAGGATATATGAAAAGCGTCGTTAGCGTCTCTTGATGTGTCCGTTTGAGATAATCCTACACTTTGACCAGAAAAACATATTAAGGAGATTCATTAATATATTGAATCCTGATGACGTAGGTACATCATTAATATTGTAATACGGTCCTTACGAAACTGGAGGTTAAAGTTACCAAACTTCGATGAGTGACAAGACATTTGTCCATATCTGCTACTTCTTTTTAACCCCTACATTTGCAGGTACCAACAAAGTAACTACCTCATTCTAGCACCGTCATATTCATTATCACATACTCACACTCAAAGCATCAAGATACAAGTATCAAAGAAGAAAGCTCAGAAAGAATAAAGATAAAGAACATCCTCAAAGTTACCACAATTATGATCAAGTCAAAAGACCACCCAGTTAAGGGAGATTATTAGCTTGGGGAAGAGTTTTAGCTTTTAAGTCAAGTATGAGTATGTTGATCAGCGAGTAATGATGAAAGATCTCAAGGACCAAAGACAAATAAAAGAAAATAAAAAATCAAGTTAAAGATCACGAAGCATGATTTGAACAACTAAAGATCAAGTCTACTACCCAACCATGCTCAATAACAAGATACAAAACCATGTGAAAGCATGGTATAAGTATATGATAATTGGCCACCCCTTAAAGGAAGATTGTTAACATTACTTATAATAAGAGGAGGGTTCTTCCAAATGATCTAATCCTACTTACAATATGTGAAAAACCATATTCAAATTTACTCGAAGAGTTATTTGAAATAGTATGCCCGCTATAAAGAAAGTGGCAAATTCTTTGTTGCAAATCCTCTAATGTGAGAATATATAACTTAAATATTGACTTTGAATTATATAATTTGAACTTGGATCTCAACCACATAATCTCAAATTTTGTCATTAAAATAATCAACATATGTTAAAATGATTAAGTCAAAACAAATGACGAAAATAGAAAGTGTCTCACGATATCACAAACCCAATTCTCCGACATGATTATGTTTTGTAGTGTCTACTTTTTTATAAGACTACCCACATCACTCGTCGGAAAAAACTCTCATTCACAAGACACATCAGCGCCACACCAGCTTTCACTCTTCACTTTTTCACTCTCACTCCCTCTCACTTTTTATCGACATCAATGAAACCACCCTCACCGGTCAAACCAACTTTTTATTTATTAAAACTAAAATTTTTATTATTCATAAATTAAAAACGTTACATGATAATGAAAAACGTAAACGTGCGCAAATAAAACCTAAACATTCTCTAACAATAAACAAAAAAACATTACATTAAAAATAATAAAATCACAAATTAACATTGTGACACTCCGAAATTTTTTAGGTTAATATGATATCAATTTACGTGCATTAATTTGACTTTTATAAGTTACGGATTTAATTTGACCAAAAATCGGGAAGTTGTCCCGTGTGAAACTAAAAAACGTTACCGGATGCGTTTCGACTTTCAATTTAGCATAGTCTTAAGTCGATTATCACATTTATACTTAACGATGATATATTTAAACTTTTATATTTTTATTTCTGAAAGTCATGCGTTTTGACTTTTCCGGGTATCATGAATATTACTAAAAATAAATCCTTGAGCAAGCATAAATATCTTAAACCTCCTAAATAAATATCTAGTTGAAAAAGAATCAAGTTTTAACAAGTTTGGCCCCCCTTTTCTTCCCATATGGCGTCCCCCCCCCCCTTTGTCAACATCCTTCCACCAATTTAGCTCCATGGTCTCCCCAGTACACCTTTATTCCTAGGATTCCAAAAGAGAAGGTTTTAGGTTCAAACCATATGCATGAACCTATCCCTTTTTATTCATTCATTCTACCATTTCATCTTATCATTTTCATTCTCTCTAAAAACACACACAAAAATCTTTTGTTCTATCTTATTTTCTTCTTGCTCGGCCGAACCACCAAACACCACCAACTTTGGTGTTTTTGCTTCTTGGTTCAAGATTTGTTACTAGTTTATTGATCGAGGTTCATTCAAAAGCTTATTTGGGTCATTCTTTTATTGGTTCGGGTTATATTCATACTCATTTGGGTTGAAGATTCGTGCTTTTCTTTGCCATCTTTTCACAGCGTGTAAGTTTAACCATCACCTTCGTTTGTATAAATTGTCTAGACTGTTCGTTCATTCACCGTTATCTTTCTTTATCAAAAACAATATCAACCGTGTTTGTAACCACTTTTTATAACAAAAACATCTAACTAAACGTA
Organism: Tanacetum coccineum; assembly: GCA_026074375.1. Lineage (NCBI taxonomy): Eukaryota > Viridiplantae > Streptophyta > Magnoliopsida > Asterales > Asteraceae > Tanacetum > Tanacetum coccineum. The sequence continues at coordinate 7,733 of BQNB010066209.1, forward strand.
GTTGTACAATTTATTTTCGAGTTTGAAACTTTTATTTATTTTCTTGCGTTTTATTGTACTTTTGAGTTTGTAGCGATATATTAAGCGATAAAAGTGATGTTTGGAGATTATGACGATGTGATTAAGTTAGTTTTGAAGTGGATTTGTTAGTTGATGACACTAGTGAAGAAGTTTAGGTTAGATTATGAATATTGGGGAAGTTGTGTTGGATTTTGGATATGTTTTTGTGCGAAAAGCTTGCTGTCTCGTTTTATTTCGTGTGATTAGGGGTGTTTAAAAATATTTTTAGATTCTAAAACCTTAAGATTTCGTTAGTATATGTTCTTATGCAAATTTTGATATAAAGATCGCAAAAATCCGCCTTATAACAAAGAAGTTATAGTCGTTTTAAGTTTGGCGAAATAATGACTATTTTGACAACTCAAAAATGTTTTCGGGTACATTCTGTCCGCATTTCGAAACTAAGTTTTGACCCACTTCGGTTCCGAATTGGCTTAAACTTACAAAAGAAAAGTTGTAGATTATGAATTTTCCTTCAAACGTAGCTTTCGGTGGACATGTGAATGTTTATAACGAGGGAGTTACGCTCTCTCGAAGTCGGACTAAATCTGAGAATTTTTAAGATTAATAGAGCTGATTGAAACATAAAAATGAGTTTTCGAGCGTTTTCGATTCCGTTTGAGCTATAAAAACTCTAGTGAATATTATAGTAACTAGTATATATTATTTAGGCGCGTTAGAAACATTTTAAAAACAATATTCGGGAAGCGTTAGGAGTTTACTAAAAACGGAAAGTTTATTTTAGGCGAATGTATATTTTGGCGAAATAAAGTGAAATCTGGACGTTTTAGGAAACTTAGCATTTTAGATGAAAAACAACTTAACGGATATAAATAAACATCGTCGATGTTCGGGATTTCTAAACTTACTAAAAATAGTAACTTTTGGTTTAAAGTGTCGAAACGTAAATAAAAACCTTATATTTTTACGAGATCACATTTTGACTAATAAAACTAAGACGCAAACACGATCGGGTGATATTGACTTAAAAAACGATTTGTTCAACATGTCGTTATCTTTTATTTGTTCCTAAAGCGCGTCATTGTTCATTTAGGTCGCGGTTCGGACTTCGTGCTCGTTACTTCGCTCCTGACTATTTCATTACTCACTGATTTGCTTAAGGTGAGTTTATAGCCCCCACGTTTTCACTTGTTTTACGTATACTTTATAACTTTGGGGTGAGAAACATTGCTTGTTTTTTACGAATGGATGCACGTACTTTAATTATACGTTTACTGTTATGCCTAAGTACCGTTAACCCATTACTGCCCAATCATGAACCGTTAATCTCTTGACCGACTGTACTGGTCAAGTAAGCGCGAGTGTTATAAATAGATCTATTTGGGCTTAATATCTCTCATCCGGGTTTGGTGATTCTTACCTGTATCGGAGTGGACGATCAAACGGACGTATAGCATGTCGATTCTCCGGGTGATCTTGGGTTGGATACCTGGTTGGGCATTCATGACTTGGCAATTACTTGTTGCATACTTATATTAGCTTCGGTATCATGAGACTTAGCGCAAACGTAATTACTTTTCTAGATATTGTATACCATGCAATAACTACTTGAAATATTGCGTCCACATTACTATTTACTTTAAACCTATGAACTCACCAACTTTATGTTGACGTTTTAAGCATGTTTTCTTTAGTTTCTTAACTTTATAAATTTCCTAAGGAGTATTAAATGTGGCGGACCTCAAGCATTGACTACGCAATTTAGTCAAGATACTACCTATCAACATAATACCCTTGTCTATCAAACATTTTACCTTACCCGCACTATCTTTAATTTCTCTCTGACAATATTTGTAACGACTTGAGTACTTTTAATTACACGACATAAAACGAAACGGTTTATTATTATTCAAAATGTCCATATAGTGGTCGTTCTTGTATGGAAATCATGTACACTTTTAATAAAATAAAATAAAATATATACAATTAATAAATCAATTATCAAAAATATAAACTGCAACATTGTGGATAAAGAGAAGCAGAAAGACCACAATTGAATCGATAAAATAAACAGAAAACATAAAATATTAAAAGGACTCTACTAGATCACACCATCAAGTGAAACACTCTTCGAGGCACGTGTTTGACCACGCTTAGCACTAAAGAGCCGATGCACGGTTAGTTTGACACGCTCCCCTTAAAACAGGATCTCTCGGCCGCTTGTTTCCTAGGGTCCAACAACCGAAACAGTAATTGATACTGTTGGACTTAAACAAACTGCGCTGAAATATTATCTTTTTCCAGATTGTACTCCATAAGTTGAAAAAATCAAATAATACTTATTGATTTGATGTTATTAAAGCTATGGAATTAGGGACCTCTATTTTATACACTAGCGTAAGAGTTCTTCACAAGTTTTAATCATCCCGACCGATGTGCGGATAGCGAAAATAAACATAATTCCTCTTAAAGCAAGGTACTGAAGTAGCCTAACTTTTGAGGACGGCGATAATTTCGTCATTCACATAAACTCCCCATTTTGGACACATAAAATTCGACTTAAACCCGAGTTAGGATTTACAACACATATTTGTTCCGCGTCATCGTTTAACTTCCATCCCTATGTAAATTATATTTTGTAGCAAAAATAAAATAAAATATATTACTATTTCTCAAAAGATATCCAATGGATAAAAAATCAGGATTTGGCATATTGTGGATTTCTCCCACGAATACATGAATTGGAAGATGGCAGTTATAAACTCATAATGAAAGCCTCATAATGAAAGCATGCGAAGCATATTATCCTCTATCCATTATTATTGACGCGGTTTACACACAGTCACGTTCTTTCAAATACATGCACATGACAATTGACACACACATCATTTAATTTGTATCTATGCATTATTTTTCACACATAATATAAGGCTGGATTTATCAATCGTGAGCAACTCATTCGTGAGCATGCGTGAGTCATCACTCATTCGTGACTACTGATACAACTAATGTTACTCGCGCGTGATCAAGCCAAGAAAAAGAAGCAACGGATAACAACTTTTATTAAAAAAAAATCCCTACCATTTTATTTACCTATAAATACTCCTTAAACATCAAAAATTTTAAACACAACTTCAATAAATATACTCTTTACTCCTCATTTTTCACACAACTCAAAGCGGATTTAATCGAACACGTCAATCGCAATCGCAATAATTAAGTTATGATGTTTTTAAATTTTTAATGTAACGTTTTTATGTTTTAGTGTAATGTTTTTAATTTTTAATGCAATGTTTTTATTTTTTAATGTAATATTTTTAATTTATGAATAATAAAAGTTTTAGTTTTTAATAAAAAAATAGGTATAATAGTGAGAAGTATTGTGATTGATAATAGTGTAGTGTGAGGGTGAGTGAGGGTAAAAAATAGGAGAGAAAAAGCTGATGTGGCGCTGATGTGTTCGGTGAGGATGAGTTTTTTGGTGTGACGGATAAATGTAGCCTTAGTGTGTGAGTTTTTTGGGATACATTGGGCCTCACGCGTGAGACTATGGTTTTGTGAGGTGCTCACCGGCTCGATGTGAGCAGCTCAAAATTTTGATTTTTCAAATTGCACCTGATAAAAAAGATTGATACGCTTATAATATAGTTAAAAACTTTTATGCACCCGAATTCTTTTAAATTTTGGTTCCACCACGGGATGGAACAATAAAATAACTTAAAACTACACAAAATTCAGTTCCATAAGATTAACAAAAAGCCATCCTATATTTATCATATATTCGTATAGATATTTTCCTTGCAATAAAAAAAAAATCATTTTCTTTCACCAACTCATCCACACGACTCACATAAAGAATAAAAAAAGATATACAAAAAACAACGGCTGAGATCTAATCAAATGAATACACAATCCAAGATTCTACCAAGACACACAGAATGAATCTGGCACGTACGTAGCATCTAGTTACACCCTCCCTCAACTCCTATATAAACACCACCCCCATTTCCTTCATTCCTCGCCCTTTGCCCTTTAACCTTTAACAACAACAAAGAAGAGTGTTTGTTTTGTTATCCTCGCATCCAAACACTCCTTCTACTCTTAACTCCCCTAAAAGGTAAATTCATTACAACTAACAACTCCTTTAACTTTCTTACCTATTTCTAACAAACTCTTCAAATATGAAGTTTAATTATACAAAATTTCGGACTTAATATCAACAAATCAAGGCGCAATTACAATAACTTATCGTAACTATCACCTATACACAAAGTATACAAAGTTGTTCAGGTGGTTATGAAACCCTAGGTTATGGTTACGGATATGTTACTGTAGTTGTGGCTTGTTTTGTTGAAATTAAGTTGAATTAGGGTTATTTATACGTTTATATGATGAAATAACGTTTATTTAAGCATGAATTTAGTCAGATCTGAAATTTAATTGTTGAATTTGTTTTGTTATGTTTAAATATGAGTTGATGCATTTGTTGTGCTGACGTCATGCTGTTTATGATCTTCAACTGTAATTTGCATGTTATTACTTTGTTTGATAATAGCTTGTTCGTGTTTGTTCGTTTAAGTTTAGCACAAACACTTAAATGAACATAGGACTGATTTTTGTGTTACTTTTTGATTGTTTTTAAGAATTTAGCTTGTTCGCGTTTCATTATGTTCACTTTTCGATAAAAAAAGGTTTGATATAGAGAATGAACCGATAATGCTTTTGGTCGTGTTTGTTCATTTAGTTACGCAAACATAAAACCAAACTGTCTGAATACTTGAATAGTACTTTGCTGAACGTTCAGTTCCTTACATTTACGGACTTAGATACTGAATTTTTACTTACTTTTGACTTTTGAGATGTAAGTTGACTTAATTCTTTTAATGGAATGTTCAGGTTTATAATAATGGAGACTTTCTTGTTCACTTCTGAATCCGTCAACGAGGGACACCCTGACAAGCTCTGCGATCAGATCTCTGACGCAGTCCTTGACGCCTGTTTAGCACAAGATCCTGACAGCAAGGTTGCTTGTGAAACCTGCACCAAAACCAACATGGTTATGGTTTTCGGTGAAATCACAACCAAAGCTAATGTTGACTATGAAAAGATTGTTAGGGATACTTGTCGCGAGATTGGATTTGTTTCTGATGATGTTGGTTTGGACGCGGATAACTGCAAGGTGTTGGTTAACATTGAGCAACAGAGTCCCGATATTGCTCAAGGTGTTCATGGTCATTTGACTAAGAAGCCTGAGGATATCGGTGCTGGTGATCAAGGTCATATGTTTGGTTATGCTACTGATGAAACACCTGAACTTATGCCTCTTAGTCATGTCCTTGCTACCAAGCTTGGTGCTCGTTTGACTGAGGTGCGTAAAGATGGTACTTGTGCTTGGTTGAGGCCTGATGGAAAGACGCAAGTGACGGTTGAGTATCATAATGATAATGGTGCCATGGTTCCTCTTAGGGTTCATACTATTCTTATTTCGACTCAGCATGATGAGACTGTTACTAATGATGAGATTGCAGCTGATCTTAAGGAGCATGTGATTAAGCCTGTTGTTCCGGCTAATTACCTTGATGAGAAGACCATCTTCCATCTTAACCCGTCTGGTCGTTTCGTCATTGGTGGACCTCATGGTGATGCAGGTCTTACTGGACGTAAGATCATTATTGATACCTATGGTGGTTGGGGTGCTCACGGAGGTGGTGCTTTCTCAGGGAAAGACCCCACCAAGGTGGACAGGAGCGGTGCATACATTGTTAGGCAAGCTGCTAAGAGCATTGTGGCTTGTGGGTTAGCCAGGAGAGCCATTGTCCAGGTGTCGTATGCTATTGGTGTCCCTGAGCCATTATCCGTCTTTGTTGACACTTATGGAACCGGTAAGATTCACGACAGGGAGATTCTCAAGATTGTGAAGGAGAACTTTGATTTCAGGCCCGGAATGATCTCCATCAACCTTGATCTTAAGAGAGGTGGAAACAAGAGGTTCTTGAAGACAGCTGCATACGGACATTTCGGTAGGACCGACCCCGATTTCACATGGGAGGTGATCAAGGAACTCAAGTGGGAGAAGGCATAATAAGCTCAACGCAGACTCTTTTGCGGCTCTAGTACTAATAATCCTAGTATAACCAAAACTATATGCCTGTTGGCTTGAATGATGATAATATGTGTTGTGTTTTTTCTTTTGTAATTTACAAATGATTTGTTTAGTGATGTTTTGTTAAAATCTAAAAGGGAAGAGTGGAAGGTGGGAAGGGCCTATGTGGTGATTGTATTACTATTTGGAGGCATTGCCATCAATAAGAAAAATCTGCTGTTTGCTTCCATTTTCATTTGTCATATGCTCTGCATTTGTTAGTGCCTCTGTGTTTTTGGGTATTATGATTCTAATTGTTAATTCATCATTTATGTTATCAAATAGCTGAATTTGATGATATATATTGTCTCTATTCCAAAGTGTAAACCCATATATTCCCTTTAAGTAGTTGGCAATGAACCAATGTTGACTTCATTATCTATTTTGTTGAGATCAACCAACATCTGGTGTCTCAGTATCTTTAATATGATCATGTAAAGGTTCTGATCATTTTCTTTGATCTTAAGACACGGTTCTCATCTTTTTCTTTGATCTTAAGAGTGGTCTGTGTCATAGATCTTTTGCTTTGATCCTAAGTAATGC
>BQNB010066209.1:18868-34647 GCA_026074375.1 Tanacetum coccineum
AAATATCTCCCATTCTCCCTTATAGTGTTTTCCATACCCTACACCTAATGTTACAACCCTTGTAAAGACCTCTATGATAGCAATTTCTAGGTGCTTACGCCACAGTGGTGGAGGTTTGATCCTTTAGCAAGCTTATGGTAATCGATATGCTATGACAGGTAGTGAGTGTTAATTTTCCCGTTTCTCATATTGTTATAATTCATTATACACCCAAGAAAAAAAGAGAATCCAAACACTTACGTGGGGTGCTAGTATATGATTTACGTGCTTTTATAACATGGTTGATCCGGTTGTACCATAAATGAATTTTATTTAGTAAGTTAAATACCCTCGACTTTCCTATTTATTAGGTAGAAAAGCTCATTTACTTGAGGACAAGCAAATCCCAAGTGTAGGAATATTTAATAAGGTGTCATTTTATACACTTTTTTGGGTCATTTAACCCCTAAATTCATGCAAATATGCTCTATTATTGCACTAAATCCTTTATTTTGTGTAATTAGATTTTGGGAAGCATTTGGATAGAATACACGTGACTTGGGCTCGATTCGGGAAGAAATAAGGCAAAAACACAATTTTTCAGCTTTGTGACACCATCGTGACGTGGTCACCAGAAGTGCCTAAAAAGATAATTTTTGGCTATGTTTCGTGATGGTTCAGTGTGTGGAGATGGCGTCACCAAAAGCTCATGACGGTGTCACAAACCTAAGATAATAGAGAATTCACTAAATGAAAACCCACCACAAAATGTCATGACGACTCCCAACACAAGTGGAGACTTGTATCGTGATGTCAATTACCACGACAACGTAGTCATATATGTGAAGTCCCAATGAACAGATCTTCTTAGCTTGTTAAAGCTTAGTTAACTTGGATAAATCTAAACTAACTATATGAGAAACTATGATTGTGAATACTACAAGTTATGCGGAATCTAACTTGTAATACAAAGAAGAACAAAGAATACTAAAAACTTTAGATATAATGATTGCAAATATTCTGCCTAGGTTACAGAATAACTAACTATGAATTAATAATTCTAACTATGCCGTAGGGTTCCTTTTATACACCAAGGAAACCCTAATGGGCTTACAAAACGCGTACAATGATAATGCATATCTATTCCTAATATATCTCATGCATATCACTTTAGCAGTACTAACTATATAATACTAACAATACTAACTATACTGGCAGTACTAACAATGTACTGACAGTACTAACTAATATAACTAGCAGTACTAACTACTTAGTCTATTTCTTCAGTCTTTAGCAGCAGTATCAATCTTGAACCAGCAGTAGTAAAGTAGTACTGGCAGTAGTAACTCAAAATTCCCAACAATCCTCCCCTAAACTTGATATTTACTTGTCAATCATCAAGTTTCTTCAGTTTAAGCATCTTGGTCATTAGGAGGATGTATCCAAACATTTTACTACTCTTCAAGCATTGATTTGATGAACTTGATAAGCTCAAATGCCATAGTACTTTCTTCTTCAGCTTCTAACTGCAAGTTCAGCATCTTCTCCAATAATTCCTTGATCAGTGGGTACTTTTTCTCTACTAGCATATTAATCTCCATAGGTGTACCATCCATAAACAGAGTGTGAACTCCATAATTTTCATGCAATTTCCATTTCAGCAATTGCATAACATTGGCTCTTAGACACAAAATGTCATTCTTCTTTAATTACCCTGATAGAGATTTCGTACAACCCAAGCACCGATATGGTCGAAATACTTTATACGGAAAATGGACTTTTATACGATTCAAGTAAGAAATCCAGGATTATCACATTACACACACACCTTAACAATTACTAACAAACGTATAAAGTATTTTATTTGGATAAATCATGGGTTGTGGAATTCTCATGAAGATGCCGTGAATCTTTCTATACATGATACTGAAATATATTATAGCGAGTATTGGAGCGTATCTGGTATTTTAATGGAAATTTTGCAAACCGAAAACAATTTCTATTTTGATGGAAGGGTATTAAAACTTTGGAATACATATTGGTTCGATCATAATTACAAGATGTGAAAAATTGACCATTATGTATAGCCATGAATTAGAAGGATGATATAATGAATCTGTTAGAAGGCTTTCTAAACCATACATATGCGAGGATAATTAATTTGGAGTACGACACGCTTGCTTTTATACTTCGTGGTTTAGTTTTTCTACGTGTGTTTAAATTTAGAGTATGAACCTCCATGACAATTTGACTAAATTATATTCTGATTTGCATGGTTGAATTGAAAGATAAATCAATGTATTTGATATAGATTATTAAGCACATCTTTTAATAATTACTCCATATTGAAAATTTGGTTAAAAATTTAAATCGATGTATATACATTTTGGAGGAAGTTAACTTTCTCAATGAAATCTATTTATGTGAATAATAAATGGATAATTAAAGTAATGGTTTTAAAGAACCAATTTGGCGGGTAACAATCATTGATCTATTAGGCCGGTAACCGTTTTTATTGGTCGGTTCTTTGTCAATGGATTACATTACAAGTTGTAGAATAATTACTAGCAGTCAAATGCATGTGTCTTCTCATTGGTTCACTTGATGGAGAATCATTTTGGATTGTGAAATACTTGTTGTATCAAATGATTGTTTCGCCAAATATTATTGGGTTAGCATATTAAGATAATTTATAATTACTGATCACATTGCCTGAGGTTGTTTTTAAAATAAAATTTTATGTATGATAGTTTTGTAAAGAGTAATTCTCTGTAATTTTGCTATGATGGTTTTGTTAAATTGGTCTATTATGGTAAATTGCCTGAATGTTGCTTTTTATTACATAATACTATTTGATATGGTACATGTATATGATATATACTTTGTTTTGTTTGATAAAGTTGTGAATTATCAATGTTATTCTTATATTGAAATAAGTGAATTGGCTTAAATTCATGGTCATTCTTGTTAGAAGTTAAAAGTACATTAAATCACATAAAGTGATTTGAATAAAAGACATGCTTTAATGTTTGTCTTTGTTTTCCTCATTGTCTACCGATGGAACAAGTAGGACTGCGTGTGTCTTGACGTGTTTGTTTTGGAAAGGAAGTGGTATTTGAATAGTTGTATTTCTGTATGAAATAAGGGCATCTAAACTCTACTATGATATAGAGTGGCAAAAAATCATTTGGGAATTGGTTACGCCGTAATCAATTAATGGGTTTACGCCATAAACATTTGATTTATGCTATAACCAGGAAAATGATTAACAAATACGCAGTAAGCAAACCTGGGTTGTTATCATAACATGAAATCAATAAGAAGACTTATAGGATTCCCTGATAAATATAGAATGTTAAAACAGAAGTTGAATAGACACACAAGACTTAATTAAAATCTACGCACAGATAGGTTGGTGGAATAGATGATTGCCTTGGGTATTTTTCTATCTGTAAGAGTTAATCATGAAACAACAAAACCTCTTACACACCACAGCAAAATGGTAATGGCAGAAAGGAAAAATAGAGCTCTTACGAAATGGTTTTAAGTTCTATGTTATCTACTCGGGTTTGAGTGATGGGTTTTGGGGTAGAAACCAGATAACAGCTTGCATTTATGGAATAGGGTTTCACGGATGAAAGGAACAAAAATACCCCAGTATGAAACTTTGGTAAAGAAACGCGACCAACTTATCAATTTTGCGAGTTGGGGTTTGTAAGGCCATAGTTTAAGCTTCCAAACCCAAAAAGAAAATTTGGGTAAGAAAAGGGTATTAGAATGCATCTTTGTTGGCTAGTTGAGATGTCCAAGGCATATAGGAATTAATTTATAGAACCAAATGATTTTTGTGTCAATTAAACCAATTATAAATCAAGAGATCAATATTTGAGAGAACCTTTTTCTTCTTCAATACCAGACTAAAGGATATTATTCAAAATTTCGGTTTGAACTCAAAAGGATGATCATTCGATGATGTATACCAAGTAAGAAGTTCCTGAACCCTCGTAAAAGGTAAAAGAGTTAGGAAAGCAACAATCATATGGTTTTCCTGAATTTCCAGCTATATTTAGTTTGAGGGATCGAGAGATCCAAGTAGATCATCATATTCTACTACTGCTTAAGGGTTGAGGAGGATCCTGAACCTATATGACAACTATGCATTCCTCGAGATGCTGCTTTCTGGAAAGAAGCAATTCATGATGAAATTGGTGCTATTATGGAAAAAATAAATGAGTGCTTATCTGATATTACTCCAGGATGCAAACCTCAGGATGCAAATGATCTTCAAAAGGAAAAATGAAAGTCTATTGAACAATTGACAAGTTTAAAGCTCGATTGGTGAACCAAGGCTATTAGAACAAAAGGAATGGGACGATTACATTGATACCTATGCACCAGTTACTCGTGATCACTCTATTAGATAATTGTTATCTTTAGCAGCTATTCACAATACTAGTGAGCCATACCAAATAGATGTTCAAAACAACATTTCTATATATAGTGATTTGGAAGAAGAAGTGTATAATGCAGGCAACCAAAATGTTTTGTATGCCAAGTAAAGAGCATAAGTGGTAAATGCTGGTTAAAGTCGTTGTATGGGCTAAAACAACACCTAAACATGGGCATCAAAGTTTTGATGAGGTTGTGTTGTCACATGGTTTTACACTTAAACCAATCTGACAATGTGTACATCAGCAAATTTTGATAGCTCCGCGTAAAAGGCGTTATAATTGTGCCAAATGTTTGAGATTACATGTTGAGTTTTGGCACTGACAAAAATCCATGTTTAAAAACTAAGCAGTTTTTTATCATCAAGGTTTATCTCAATGAAAGATATGGGAGATAGCTGACATGTATTCTTGGTATTAAGAACTAAACATGAAAATACAGGGATTGTAATTACATAATCCATTACATTGAGAAAATACTCAAGAAGTTATAATCGAGAAGATTGTTCTCACTGTGAGTAAATCCCAAATGGATCCGAATAGAAAAGCTAAGACAAATACAGGAAACCTGTAGAACACCTCAAAATATTATCAGAGCTATTGGCTGCTTGATGTATACTATGACTAGCACAAGACCTGATATTGCTTATGCAGTTGGTAGATTGAGCAGGTATACTAGTAACCCTAGTAAAAAAAACATTGGCAAGCAATAACAAGGGTATTTAGGTACTTAAAGGGAACTATGAATTATGGTTTATCATATGTTGAATATCCTTCGGTGTTTGAAGGTTAATACGATGCAACTGGAATAAAACCCCCCCCCCCCCCCCATCATGTTGAAAGAATACATCTTCTACTAGTGGATGGGTGTCCCTACTCGGGGGAGGTGCCATTTCATGGGCTTCCATAAAGCAAATATGCATCACTGGTTATACTATGGAATCTGAGTTTGTAGCATTGGCTGCTGCTGGTAAAGAAGCAAAATGGCTAAGAAACTTGATACATAAGATTCTAATATGGTCGAAACCAATAGCACCAATATCTATCCGATGTGATAGTGCTCCCAAAATGGCAAAGCATATAGTCAGGTGTATAATGGCAAGTCTATACACTTAGGTGTTAGACATAGTATGATTAGGAGTTAAATCAGAAATGATAGGAGTTGAAGTATTTATTGCGTTTGTACATGCAACATAATTTAGCCGACGCACCTTGATGAAGGGTATTAGCTAGGAACTTATAATTAAGTCAATGTATAGGAATGAATAAAGTTCCATCTAAATATACTATCTATGAGATACCCAATTCCCTTTTAATACAATGTTAGAAGCTAAATTTAATGTGGAAAGCTCCTAGCTAGAGATTGGAGCTCATGTATTTATCCCAAGGTATGTGTTCAGACCTGCAAGTGATGGTAGGTTAAAGTTTACCTTCTTAATGGTTCTTTTGAAAAAGTGCTAGCAGGGCATGACTAAAAGAAACCACCTATGTGACCGCTTCAAGAAGCTTGGACTTGTCTTCCTATATGTTCAATAATAGATTGGGACACATGGCTTGTAAAGTGTCAAGAAAAAGAACATAGAAGAGATTTAGAAACAAAGTGTATAGTATTCTTCACAGGTATTCACATGAAATTGCCGGGTTTTCATCTCGTTACACACGCCACCTTTGAATATTTAGAATATGTATTATACTAAGATGAAAATTCAATCGCAAGACTTTTTATTTATGCATTTGTTTGTTTCGTTATGTTTGCTATAACATGATGGCATATATAATTATATACGTTTTAGTGAATCAAAGATTACACTAAAATGAGGGGGAATTTGTTGGTGATATTAGTGTCATCGACCGCCATTTAGGTAATGTGATGTTACAGAGACCAATGAGGTCTCATTGTTCGAAACTCGGATAAGAGTAAAGGGAAGTTGGAGTGCACACTCGGAGTTGAGTATAACATGAATCTATCAAGACAGAAACTTGTGAGTGTTTACGCGTAACAAAAGGTATGTGATTGGTAGTTTTATACACAATAAAATACTATAATATATATAATACGATGAAAATAACCAATTTACCATTGAGGACAAAGGCAAAAAGGAAACTCTTCAAAATATATATAATATAATATAATACGTATGATAACCGGGAAGTATGATTCCCCGGGTCGTTTTCCCAACGACTTGTGAAATTGAAACCACGTTTGATGCTTGGACAATGATTTGAACGGGAAACAATAGTTGATTTGATTAACTACTTTTAACAATTAAAATTAACAAGCTCTAACTATTAAGTATGAAACAAATAACGGGAAATCAAAATTTTAACTAAAAACGCAAAACGGGACCCTTAAATGAAGGTCAAAAACCTTAATTTGCTAAAAATAAACCTAACTTAAATTTTACTTTTAAAATGGACTTTATTTGACTAAAAAATAAGTTTAAAGAAAACTAGAACAAAAACGGAGTTGTAATGAACGTTAAAACACGAAAAACGAAAACGAGATCGAATCCTGTTTTTTAGAAAACGAAATTTTGCAAATTAGACCCTACGAAAGCAAAACTAATTTTCCTATGAACTTTAGGATAAAAGAAAATTTTCTAAAAAGAGATTTTTATTTTTTTGATTATTTTTTTATTTTTTATATTTTTTTAAAGTTTTTAATGAAAATAAATGTTTAAAAATACTAAACGAACTCTAAAAATTCTAGAAAAATGACAGAAAATAGCTTAAACTAATTAAAACCTAAGAAAATTAAGCCTGAGATCACAACTTATAAAATAAGCTGTGAAATAAGCTTTGACAGCTTATTAGGCTTATAAAGCTAAATGTGTATAAAAGATAAAGAGTGCAAGGGTCTTATGAAAAAGACCCAAGGGCACAGCGGTAAGGAGTGGGAGTGTGTGTGTTTATAAAAGGTCTAGGTGTTGAGGTCGGGGGTTCGAGTCTTGCTCACCCCCGACTTCCACTTCCCTTTTTTTTTTGTTTTTATGAAAAACTTAAAGAACAAAAGTTGTTTAGGACAACTTTTTAAGCAACTTTAAAAGAGAAACTATAAGCTGAAACTCAAAAATAAGCTCTTAAAGAGCTTATGAAAAAGTTGTTTCAGGAACTTAGCTTTTAAGAGCTAAAAAGAGCTACTTCTCACTTAAATGCTTGCACACAACTCATTTTAAGCTCAAATTTGAAAACAAAAACTGTCCTAGATAGCTTATGAACATAAGAAGCTAAATTTTTTTAAAAGCTAATTAACTAATAACTCATTAAGGCATAACTAAATTATTAATCTAAATGCAAACTCAGAAAATTACTCTAAAGAGCTTAAAACTAAATAAACTAAATAGCTCATAATCTATATAGGACCTGAGCTATTGAAATTTAACAAACTAGATAAAAGCTAAAAATATAATTTACACAAAAAATATTCTATAAGCTAAATTCTAGATTTAGTAACATACAAAATTATTACTTACTGTTTTTTGGTCTTTTTATTTCTAATGTTTGTGAAATTTAAAAGCTAAATTAACCTAAGAAATAAGCTAGAAATGTGAAAATAAGCTTTAAACTAACTAGTCCTATATCTACACTATGACCTACTCAATTTAAAACCTAAATGCCTTCTTATAAACTCAGCTTAAATGCAAATGAAAAGATCAGCAGTATAACCGTTTACGACTGCTGATGCAAATTGACCAAAAGGCCAAAACTCAATGCCGTGCCCTTAAGGACAACCCCTGCACTACACACTCTTTTTGAGTGTGTCTAACTCAACATAAAACAAAACCAAGCTCAAAGAGGCGCACTGAATCAAAGTTTTAACAATCAACCAAAAAGGGATATCCCCCCTGGTGCAGGACCAAGAATTTAAACCTTAAAATGATATGAAGCTTAAATCTAATCCCTAAAACCTACTCAAAACCAATCAATTATGAAATTAAACAGACAAAAGAAAAACCTCCAAGTTACATTGACTTTTGATGTCAAATATACTAAACCAAACACCCCTTTTAATACTTAAACAATTTTCTATTACTTATTGATTTTACAAATCTCGTTTATTGAAAACCTTAATACCAGATAGCTAGAAGCTTATAACTAACCTAGTGAGCTTATTTTAACAACTAGATAAGCCAGAATTTAAGATCTACAAATTACTCTAATATTTTTGGTTTTTAGTGATTTAAGACAAGTTAAAGAAAGTAAACTATGATCTAAAACTATAAAAACTAAAAACAGATAAAGTGCATGATTATTAAGCTTGCCTAAACAATACATAAGCAACAATAAGCAATTAGGATATAGCCGATTAATCAGGAACTAATAAGCTACTTAAAGACAGTTTAAGCTAGATTTAAAGAACAAAGAATTAAATGAAAACTACAAAATGCTTAGCTAAACCAGTATCGAATTAAGCTCAAGATGACTTAATCACAGCTCTGCTTATCATAAGATAAGCCGTAATTAGTTTCATATGAGCCCTATTTAATTGGCTCATCTTCCACAAATCCAAATAGCAATGTCTAATTATGCTTATTAGTTAATTGTTTTTACTAGATTAGATGACCTTATTTATCTCAAATCCAAGCGTATAGACTGAATGAGCTATGATACTATAAAGAACAATTAAGAGCTTATCACATTCTTAAGTAAAAAGAATTTTGAAACACTTTAAGATTAAATAACACAAACACTTTTTATTGATAAAAGATCATTGATTACAAGATTAAAACAAAATTACATTTAAAAGAAAGCTAAAATTACATTTAATCTATAAGCTAAAAAATAAGCTAAATTCTAAAACTACTCCTTAAATCTCCTCCCCTCTTGTGTGTGTGAGAGTAGCTTCTATTTATAGTCGCCAAGTAAACCTTCTAGGCTCCAAAGTTTGTTAGATCATCCTCCAATCATTAGCCCTTGATTCCTCTAATCATTGAGTACTCACTTTCAACCGTTGACTTCACTAATATGAGCTCAACATAAAAAATCAGACTTGCCAGCGTGGCAAATCCGTGTGTCAGACCCATTTGTGTTACTTCTGTTATGACATTAGAGTATAAATGACCCTTTTCCTCCCTTGTGCTATGCCTTAATTTGCCCGTTGTGGTCACATCAAGGGGTTTTGCCAATCTAGCAATGCTTGGTGACGTTTTTACCTGCCAAATCTCTCTTTAAACAGTGAATACCCTTATTCAAATAAGCCCTCAATAAGTAAAACAAAAAGCCCTTTGATTTTATCCCTGTGGTGAATGGAGGAGATGGTGAACAGTAGTAACACAAACTTTCCCGCTCGTTTTAACTGAAGAGTAAAAGGGTAGTATGACTTGTTGTTGACGTCCATGATTATAATTATTTGTGGTTTTGGCCCGGATTTAATAGGGTTTGGGCGCTGGGTTGTGGATTTTGATTTGAGATATAAAAAAAATAACGGCGTTAACTTTTTAAGTTATAAAAAGTTACACCCCGTTAGGTTTTTAAAAGGATTATTTTTGTTAACTTTGAGGGACGGGTTTGGTATTTTTGGGATTTTTGTCTTGTTGTGACTTTGACTTTAGCTGACTGAGAGTTGACTTTTTGACTTTGATAGCTTTCCTTCCGGTTTTTTGCGTGCTCTTCCGTTATTGTGTTCGTGTTTGCCCGGTTTTAACCGTTTTCTTGTGGTTTTTGCTTTATCCATACCTGCACATACAAAACACAAAAACAAGCATATCTTTGCTATTTTTATTATGTTTTTGGTCTTTATTGGGTTTATTTTGATATAAAATGGATATGTGTTTTCACACATATCATAAAAGTTAACACCATTAGGTTTTTAAGGATTATTTTTGTTAACTTTGAGGGACGGGTTTGGTATTTTTGGGATTTTTGTCTTGTTGTGACTTTGACTTTAGCTGACTGAGAGTTGACTTTTTGACTTTGATAGCTTTCCTTCCGGCTTTTCGTGCTCTCTAAGCCGTCTTTGAGAGTCGTGTTTGCCCGTTTTTAATCGTTTGCTTATGTTTTTGTGCTTTATCCGATACCTGCACATACAAAACATAAAAAACAAGCATATCTTTGCCATTTTTATTATGTTTTTGGTCTTTATTGAGTTTATTTTGATATAAAATGGATATGTGTTTTCACACATATCACACCCCAATACATCGTATTGGCCTAGTCCAATACGGCGTATCCATGCTTTTTCAGAGGCTATAAATAAAAGACTCAAAAACGAGTTTTCAATGTGCAAAATCATA
This sequence comes from Tanacetum coccineum, assembly GCA_026074375.1. Classification (NCBI taxonomy): domain Eukaryota; kingdom Viridiplantae; phylum Streptophyta; class Magnoliopsida; order Asterales; family Asteraceae; genus Tanacetum; species Tanacetum coccineum. The sequence continues at coordinate 29,529 of BQNB010066209.1, forward strand.
TTCTTCATACCATAGACATAAAAAATGATTTTCTGAAGAGAAAAAGGCAATCACAGTCAAAGCATCAGAGTCACAGATTTCTATAGAAGACACCGGGTGTAATTTCCTTACTTTTGTAATCACTTAATTTTTATATCGTCTCGGTAACACGTTTAGTTTACCTTGGTTTTATTTTGATCAACGCTTGTATAATTACAAGGATCTCTATACCCTTGGGTATTAGCCCTTCTTAATGAAAATTTAATGTTTGGTTTATTTTAAAATTGATTTTTTTAATTTATCGTTGAAAGTTTAATTATGTTTATCACATGATACTTGTTTACATATTTGAATTTGCGACCTATCATTCAACTGGGTCTAGTTACACCTAACAAGTGAGCTAGAATAATGGGATAAGCTCTTCATATCGTGTTTTATATTAAATGGAGCCAATAGATCACAAAATAACGTATCTGTCTTTGTGATTTAAATTAAGAGCTTAGCTTGGACCCGGCAGGTGGAACCCGTAATGTTTCATAACAAATATGTTTTGAATTAATTGATAAAGACATTTTGAAATAATAGACTACCACTTAAATAAAATACCATCAAACAGTAAGTGGGTAAAGTCCCGATGGCTGGGGTTTTATCAAGATCACCATTGCTATAATCCCTATATAGATTATAATTAAACTAAAAGGATGCTTTATGCGGATGTGTTAATTGTGACAGGATTCAACGTGTCTATGTCTTAGGATGATGTCCCGCCTACGTCTTAAGAATGATATGCCCTTTGACAGACATAACGAGAAATCATTGCACGGAATAAATAAACCACACTTTAATTGATTTAATATCTAATAACAGTTTTCTAGTTATTGGCTAGTACCAGCTCTTTTATCTCTGATTGTTTTCTTGCATGTTTATTTTGTTTAGAATTGATTATTTCACCATAAAACCTGTGCCAGTCTCTCAGGCTAAAAACTCCCCAATCCTATTAGAAAACGTATATAGCATAGGTTTAACAAGTAATTAGAATTAACGTAATTAGAGTAATTAAAATACTATTAGATTATAAGGTTAACAACCTGCTCTTAATGTTCAACACCCTACTTACCACGAAACTCCACCCGATCGGGTACACTGCCCGTTAAAGTTTGATTGTTTTTTGCGGGATAAGTCGGTCTGAATATAAAATTGTACAACATTGTTTAATCATAAAATTGACCTTATCACGTCAGCACATCTGTATCCTTGCCCAAATAACCTATGACAGAATAATCACAACACAGAGCATTGAGAAAATTAGTATACAGTACCACAAAGAATAGTTGAGTGGTTTGACGTTTCATCTACATATATTCGTGAGGTGTTTAGGTGTTTGTACTTGTAATAAGAATGCTTAAAAAACAAAAACCAAAAAATCCTTAGGATACATTTTTATAAACTTCTAAAAGGCTACTTGAGGACAATATATTCAGTGGAGGGAATGTATGATGACAATCAAAATACCTTCATTATATATAGCATCATTTATCCCATGATTTTTTACACCCCGCTTTAGTATATTATTCCATAATTCGGGACTTAATGTTATATTGTTATTTATAGTAAATATAGAGCATATGGTGAAAGTTGGTGTAAAGACACGGGAAGTGACAAGAATTAAAGTAAAATATCAAAGAGTGAAAGATTTGAACACGTGCGATGTTTTGGTCATAACTTCTTCGTCCGAGCTCCGTTTTAGGTGATTCAAAAGGCCACGAAAAAAGAAAAAAGATGTCTTTATTTTATTGTGATAAAATATCCAAAATTCTGGAGTTAGCTCGTGTTTTTTAGAACACTAGAACAGCAACACGAGCTATTTAACATCTTAGCCCAATTTACCCTATTAAATGTATTGACACCCAATTATTAATTTTGAAGTCCATTATGTATATGGGCTAAATGATTTGGACATGCAAAGGGCTGGATAATTTGGAAATACAAAGTAGAAACATGAAGCTAGAGATGAAAATCCAAACCGGTTTTTTAAAAAACCGGTCGAAAAAACCGAAACCGGTTTTTTTAAAAACCGGTTTTTTTTAACCGTTCGGTTAAATAAACCCGACAACCGGTTAACCGGTTTTTTCGGTTTTTTTTGGCAATACCCCGGTTTTTTTACCCGTTTAAAACCGGGTTTTTAAAAAAACCGGTTAAACCCGGTTTTTTTAAAAAACCGGTTAAAACCGGTTTTTTTTATTTTTTATTTATTTATTTATTTATTTTTTTTTTAAAATTTTTTTTTTTTTTTATAACCGTTAATAGTTTTTAAAAAAAAACCCGGTTTTAACTACTTGAGTACTTGAGTACACTAATATGTTTTAAAAAAAACACTAATAGTTTTTAAAAAAATGTTTTTAAAAAAAACACCATACTTGATACACTAATATAACCGATCACCACTAATAGTTTAAAAAAAAAATTGCTACCTTGAGTACGGAAACTAAAATGTTTTCGCGAGTGCTGGCCAAGCCGAAGCTCGCAACGTAATTAAGTATTATATATTTTTAGTTGTAAATGAATGTTTAAATAAAAGTTATGGTTGCTATATTTTTTAGTATGTTTCCGGTGCAAAAAAAAAAAAAGTTATGAATTGTATTTGTTTAGTATGTTTTCCTGGTGTATTGTTTAATTAAATGTTTGATAATTAACAAGTTTATTAAATAAATATTCGAAGTTTTAAATTCCGAAAAAAACCGAACCGGTATAAAAACCGATTCCGAACATTTATAACCGAAAAAAACCGATTCCGAAAATTTATAACCGAAAAAAACCGATTCCGAACATTTATAACCGAAAAAATCCGATTTCAAAAAAACCGATAAAACCGAAACCGGTGATTAGAAAAACCGGTTTTTTTAAAACCGGTTTTCTAATAACCGAAAACCGGTTTTAACCGATTTATTTGCATCTCTACATGAAGCCACGGTTGGGCTTTTGTGTGCACGACAAGAAAAGAAAAAAAGGATTTATATCCCTTTTAGAATATAAATACAAAAGTTGTCCTAGAGTTGGATAGAGAGGAAGAGACGAACAGTATGCAAAGAAGAAAAAAAGAAGAGTAGAAGGTTTTGCGAAGCGCTCCGATTAATGGGAAAACTCTTGTAATCTCTACACTCCACTACTCGCGTTCGGTTAGCATTATGTTTAATCGTTCATCTATGATTTTGTGTATTGTTACAATGACTATCGGCTAATACCTTTAGGTATTAGCCATGTTTATGATAATATAATGTTTTGATTTGTCTTTATATCGTTTGTTCTTTACTCGTTGCATGTTGATTATGTTTCCAATGACTTATGATTACACGTAACATCTTGTTTCCATAGGTAGTTAAGTGGGCGTAGACTACTAGTATATGAATTTCCATTAAGCAGTAAGTTGGTAAAGCTTCCATGAGCTAGGATTCAATATAACCACCAATATACTTTCCTAGATAGATTATAATCAACAGTGTGAGCTTTATGCGTGTTTAGGTTAATTGTGACAGGATTAACTAGCAACAAACCTCGAGTCTAGGGAGAAGATCTACCTAACTTTGGAATAATATACCGCCAATAAATTAATACAATCATTGCATGAATAGACAATCAAGGCATATTATAAGATTAAAGTGGCTAATACGTTTTCCTCACATTTAACCACTTCTCAATCTTTTGTTAATCACTTGTGTGCATTATTTGTCATCACCTTAGGATAATTAGAACTAAACTCATGCCAGTCTCTCAGGCTGAAACCCCTCCCCCCTTTTGCGTTAGTTTAGGTTTAATTAGAATAATTGGGTTAGATTAGTACTAAACCTAGGTAAATAAAATACCGATAGAATTAAGAGTTAACTTCCACTCTCAGTGATCGACGCCCTACTTACCATGAAGCTACATCTGATCAGGTACACTGCCTGTTAGAGTGTTGTTTTAGGTATAGTCAGCATAAAATAAATAGTAAAACTTGATAATAAATAACAACCTACACGATGACACATCACTTGCAGATAGGTCGATCGAGTACCCAAGGGGAATAATTGAAAATGTGCTTATAAAAGTTGATAAATTTGTCCTCCCTATCAATTTTGTTATCTTAGATATGTCCGAGGACTCTAGAATTCCTATAATTTAAGGGAGACCATTTTTGGCAACTGCTCGAGCTATGATAGACGTATTTATTAAAAAGATAACACTAAAGGTAGGGGATGATGAAGTAATTTTCGATGTAGATCAATCAATTAAGATACCTCCCAATGAAGATGATGAATTCTATGGAATTGATGACTTAGATGACACAATCCACATCAAAACTTAGGAATTACTAGCAAATGATAAGTCTGATTCGTTTTTACTTAAAGGGCTAGAGAAATCGATTAATCAATCAGACCTAGAAAGCTGTGAATCTTTAGGAAATAAGTTTGACAATGATTCTGATCTAGAGAAACCGATACGGCGTATCGATTCTTTTAATACTTCGTATTCAGTTACATAGGATGCAGCGAGACCTGATGGAGTTGCATGTGAACACCTTTATTCAGCTAGTGCAAATGAGATTCATGAAAAGAAACCTGAGCTGAAAAATTTTCCCCACCACTTAGAATACGCATACCTACATGATAAATCATTTCCTATAATTATCTCATCTAAGTTGTTCGAAAATGAGAAAATGTTATTTTTGCAGGTATTGGAGAAACGTAAGGGAGCAATTGCTTGGAAAATGTCAGATATCAAGGGAATAAGCCCGTCTTTATGCACACACAAGATCTTAATAGAGGATGACTTCAAACCATTCATTCAGTCCCAAAGGCGTTTAAATCCTAAAGTGCAAGATGTGGTGAAAAATGAGATTGTTAAGCTACTCGATTCCGGGTTGATTTATCTAATCTCAGATAATTCGTGGGTTAGTCCTATTCATGTTGTCCCAAAGAAAAGAGGAATGACTATAGTTTTGAATGACGATAATAAATTAATTCCTTCTCGCACAGTTACAAGATGGCGAGTGTGCATCAATTATCATAAACTTATTGATGCAACACAAAAAGATCATTTCCCCCTTCCCTTCATTGATCAAATGTTAAAACGTTTATGTGGGAATGAATACTACTATTTTCTT
>BQNB010066210.1:15088-34647 GCA_026074375.1 Tanacetum coccineum
TAATTTGTCGGTTCGCCTATATAGTATATATATACTATTGACTACGATCAAGAACCGGCCACGGTAGGGAATTTGATAATGAAGTGCAATTTGGAAAGTTTTGTAATGCCAATGGTATTACACATAACTTCTCAGCCCCACGCACTTCTCAATCAAATGTTGTGGTTGAAAGGAAAAATAAGACACTTCAAGAAATGAGTAGGACTATGTTGAATGAGCAATCGTTACCACAAAAGTTTTGGTGTAACGCTGTAGACACTTCAACATACATTCTCAACCGAATCCTAATTAGAGCCATCTTAGGAAAAACACCATACGAACTCTTAAGAGGTAGGAAACCTACGTTAGATTACTTTAGAGTGTTTGGAAGCAAGTGCTTCATTCTAAACACTAAAGACTACCTTACAAAGTTTGACCCAAAGTCATACGAAGGTATCTTTTTAGGTTATTCTCAAAATAGTAAAGCCTACATCATCCTAAACAAACACACTAGGAAAGTCAAAGAATCACTTAACGTGACATTCGATGAAACTCCTCCACCCTCTAAGACATCACCCTTGGTGGATGATGACTTAGATGAAGAAGAAGCAATTAAGGTCACCAAAAAGAAAAACCTAGAAAGTGACATTATGGATGAAACTTTAGAGATTGACAAAATAGTCAATATTAAGGAATCTAGGAACCATCCATTAGAAAATGTCATAGGAAACCTTAACCAAAGAACCCTTAGATCACAAGCCCAAAACCAAAGTAACTTCTTTTGTTTTATATCAACTATAGAACCAAAGAATGTGAATGAAGCCTTAACGGATGATAGTTGGATAGTCGCTATGCAAGAAGAATTAAATCAATTCATTGCTAACGACGTTTAGGAGTTAGTTCCACAACCTAGGAATATGACAATTATAGGAACTAAGTGGGTGTTTAGAAATAAGTTAGACGAGAACGGTATTGTTTCTCAATATAAGGCTAGGTTAGTTGCTCAAGGCTATAGTCAATAAGAGGGCATCGATTATGATGAAACTTATGCCCCAGTTGCTAGACTTTAGTCAATTAGGATACTTTTAGCTTATGCTTATGCTTTAGACTTTAAACTATTCTAAATGGATGTAAAAAGTGCATTCCTGAACGGTTTTATCAATGAGGAGGTATATGTGGCACAACTTCCAGGATTCATTGATTTTGAAAAACCAGATCATGTTTATAAACTAAAGAAAGCTTTATATGGTCTTAAACAAGTTCCAAAGCTGGTATATAGATTTAAGCGCTATCTTATTGAATATGAAATAGAAATAGGAAAGGTAGAATAACACCTTTTCACTAAGAAGAAAGATTGTAAACCTCATCATCAAGTTAATATATGTCGATGACATCATATTCGGTTTGACTTGTCAAGACATGTGTGATGATTTTTCCAAAATCATGCATGACGAGTTCGAGATGAGCATGATGGGTGAACTTAACTTCCATTCTTGGACATTAAAATAAATCACAATGGAAGATGGTATTTTCTTTAATCAATCTAAATATATTAAAGAAATGCTTAAGAATTTTGGCTTAGAAGAATCTAAACCAATGAAAACCCCCCATGTCCTCCGATACCAAACTTACGAAAGACCAAGAGTGTGAGTCGGTAGATAGTACCAAATATCGAAGCATGATAGGTAGTTTATTATACCTAACGGCAAGTAGGCCCGATATCATATTTAGTGTCTGCCTTTGTGCCCGCTTCCAAGAGGCTCCCAAAACCTCTCACCTTGAAATGGTTAAACGTATTTTTTGATACATTAAAGGCACATACACACTTAGGCTATGTTCCTAGGGGACCGGATATTAAACAGTAGTCTATGTTTGACTCTGAATCATGCGGGAGATTAAGTGTATCGAAATACGTACTAGCGGTAATTTGTACGTTCGTAAGGATGTTGTTTAGACATCATTGGTCCTCGAAGAAACATCAACCAGCTCTTGTTATATCCACAACGAACTTGAATATGAAAGCGTCCATAAAGGCCTGCCAACAAGCACTATGATTGTAAACAAGCTCTTATCGACTACGACTGTTCGCTCGACGTCCCTAATTTAAAAAAAAAAAAATATAAATAGAAAAAAAAATAAATAAAACGAAACAAATATAAAAAAATTCTAAAAAAAAAAAAAAAAAGAAAAGAACAAGTGCGACAATAAAGGCACAATTGACCTTAGAAAACCGGTGCAAAACATTCTCGAACAACACATCGAAATCACACCACTTTCTTCGTGATAATTGTCCAGAGACATATCTCAAATCGAAAAAGTGTCGGCCATCAACATTCTTCGAAACCCTTAAACGATGAAATCGTTTAACTATCTACGTCTTGGTATGATTGATGGGAACACATTCCATAAAACATACTAGTCCACTCACTTATCTACTGACGTCAATTCTAGTCTTGTTCCATTCTTGTCATGACAACTTAAATACTTCATCCGAAGTACCTTAAGCATTTTTAATTCACGAAATGCAAATTAAATGTCACTCCTATTTGTAAAATTTTCGTCAAAAACTGAGTCCAATCCCTTACTGAGGGCGGCCCCCATACCCTAGGCGGCCCCCAATATATCTGGGACCGCCAGCCGATATGGGACCGCCATCAGCAGATACTAAAATAGAACACTTAACTTAAAATTTTCAAAACACAAAACCAAACATACCCCTTCTTCTCTGCAAGCGACGAACACGAACACAACACCCCAAAAACTCACTCAACCGACTAAACTAAAATTGATGGGTTAAATCAACACCTATAATCACTCACAACATCTTAAAGATCATCAATTGTAAGTCATTTCATTTATTTTCTTTCAATTTAAGTCTAGGGTTCATGATGAACACAAAAATTGAAATTGGGAATTTTTCATTTTTCTTTCAATTTTGTACAATTAAGACAACTAGGATACAATGTATAACTAATATGCTTTCCGTAGACATAGAATTTGCACACATTAGTAAATTTTATTAAAAAAGATTCGATCCAAAACCCAATTTTTTATTTTCAAATTACTCATGTTAGGAACATAATGAAATTGTGGTTATGAATTGTTAATACAACTTAAAAACGTTTTCAAACGCATGCATAATGATCTCATGAACAAAGGTCAAGATACATAATTCATATGTATTTTTTGACATGTTTGGATAAGCAAAATCAAACTACGGACTTGGATTAAAACTCTTTAGGATTTTAATGTTATATGGTCGAGTTAATCGTTACTACCACATTTGTCACATATAGACACACACAAGAAACAATGTGCTTAACAAATTACAATGAACGTAATAAAATTTAATTTTTTGCTTTTGTTTTAGGAAATCATGCCTCGTAAGTCATCCGAATATCACAAAAATACAAGAGCCTATATTCCAATAATTTCACATGAATTTCGTACACCCATAAAAGAAAAACTAAGAAACCTTAAAAGTCGCTACATGCATGAGGGTCGGGTGGTTTTTGAAAATTTTGTGGATCTAAACTATGTTCGGTCTTTGTTTTATTTTGTTGAGTTCGAGTGTCTCCTTGAAATAAATGTACAAATTTGTCCTCGTTTCATACTTGAGTTTTATAGTCAATATCAAATCAATTATTCCGAAGAAGGTCAAATGTTTGTCGAATTTGTTATTCAAAATCAATTATTTTCTTACTCTCTTGAAGAATTTGCTCAAATTTTTGACATACCTTGTGAAGGTGTGTGTGTCTTTACTGACGGATGGTCACTTGATGAGTTGGCATATGGTGTCCCTACGGATGGTCCATATCAAACCAACCTTCCTTCTCCTGATGACATCATTTCGTCTATTCGAATTGACAGAGAAGGTCAAGTCCGTCGCATCCGTCTTGAGGAAGAAATTGATGTTCTTGAATATCAATTTCTAATTCGTGAAATTGAGCCAACCCTGAAGCCTTTGGAAGAGATTATTCGGGAAAATGTCTTTTGTCTGGGGGGTAATCGGGATCATGTTCTTGCATGTCTTTGTTACATGCTTTATTGTGTCGTACACTCTGAAAAATTCAACCTTGCCTATTTCATGGCAAAACAAATAGAGTGGGTCACTAAACAAAAGAGGTTAATTCTACCCTATGGTATGTTATTAACTCGTTTGTTTAAATTTATCATGAATGAAAACCAAGAATTGCAAAATGAGTCTTATGTGTTGTACGATCATGTTATGAATCCTCTTACCGCTCAACAAGAGCTAAAGACTAGAAAGGATTTTGGCACGAGAAGAGGTCGTCACTCCACTTCCTCGTCCTCCGCCTTTGGTCAACCGTCCTCCTTTTATTTTAACAATGATGATGATGGAAATGACGAAGGGACCTCGCGTGCAAGCACTCTTTCCCCCATTCGTTATGTCAATTCATTAACAAATGAAGTTCCTCAAGTTTTTCAAAACCCACCTAATATTGACCTTACTTGGAACCTTTTTACATCCGTCAAACCGAAATCATCAACCGTCAAGTTCAAATTCGAGATGAGCATCGTGGTGGATTAAGGTCAATCGGGAAAGGCCTTAGAAACTTATGGAGAAATATGAGGAAGTGAACACTATGGAAATGTGCCTTATGAAATTATTAATTATATTACTTATTGCTTTATGATGCTTTAGTACTTAAACCTGTATTATTTAGTGGTAACTTAGCATGTATTACGGGCAATATAACTTGCATTGGATGATCGTTCGCTTTTATCATCCTAAACACTTGTTTTCATACACTATAATTACCTCTATGATAATATACATGCTTATCTAATTAGTTCAATAGCAAATATTGATGTCCTATACTTAAAATCTGAATGGTTTAGTCTTAAGGAAATTTAATTGTTAAGCTTTAGATGATATATATGAAATAGAATTGATAGCAAAAAGGGAAAATGAAATTTTACAGAATATGACCAGAAAAACAAGAAAAAACTAGAAAATTTCCCTGCCTTCAGAGAACGCCCCCCATAAACATATGGTGCCTCCCTAATAATTTGGGACCTCCTGAATAATATGGGACCGCCATCAGAAGTCACAGAATTTTACTGTGACTACCTGATTTTCTATGTAGTTGACTATTCTCTCTTAGACCCAGCTAAACTTCCTGCATTTTGCTAAACAACTTTTGAAATTTGATTCCTTAATTCTCATGCTTTTCTACTTTGATCATTTGCTTTCAAATTAAATAAGCCATCTTTCTCATTCTTCCTACTATCTTCATCTTCTTCACACATTTCTACCATGAACTCCACCAAAGCTTCTTCTTCTAACCCTTCCAAAAAAATCAAACTAACCAAAATCCCTCCTAGACAACTATTTGTCAACATCTCTAGTGATGAAGATGTCACCACCACACCTTCTCGTACAACAACTTCTTCATCTCCAACTCCTCCTAATGCACCATCAAAAACCACATCCACCAATCAAACATCATCAAGCCAAGGGAACACATCTTCTTCTTCTCAATCAAAACTTAGAACTTCACCACCATCTTCAAATGAACCAACTTCTCCTCATCCTTTGAACCTTTTGCTTGACAACATTTCGGATGTTCCTCCTAGACCTCTAAACCCTCAACCACTTCAAAGTCATCCTTCTTTGGATATCACACTCTCTTTGTCACCAATCACTCTTCTTGATCACATTCGTAACACTCCATCACCACCATCTCCACCACAACCTCAACCACCTATCATGGGTCACCCTCTTTACTACAGTTACCATGACTACCATGGGTTAAATTACATATGTTGCTTTCGTAATCGAACTCTTTTCTTAACATTAAGAGATGAGATGAACATCATGTTTGCTCATCTTGAGTATCTTCTCACTACCGCAATCACCTCATACTTTCCACCTCCACCTTAAAATGTCTTCAAATGTTTTCATAAAAGTGTCACCCCAAACCTTTTTGCTCAAAAAAAAAAAAAAAAAAAAAGTCACTCATCTATAAATCATGAACAATTAGGAACTTATGGTAGTATTGTCTCTCTTTAACTCAGAGTATGGTAGTGCGTCCTATGGTTAATCATCTATGTTTAGATCTAGTTTAATTTATGTTGTATGAAAGTATAAATGCATTTGTCTATGTATGAGTTCAAGATTGTTGGAATAAAACTCTCTTTTGGGTGACTTAAATATAATGTGTTCTTAAAAGATATTTGTCTTGCCCATAGTATTTTCTAACTTTGTGTAGCAAACAATTTTTGTAAGATCTAACCCCTGGTGCCCCGAACAAGGTGGATCATACATCAAGGGGGAGTCTGATATCGACGATTCACTATCATTATCAACAACTTGACGATCATCCTTTTTGAATTCGACAAAAAGGGAGAAATGGAACAAAACTCATTAATAATGTGTAACTATTAATATTATACAAAATGAGTTATATTTTTCATGTCAAAAAGGGGTGAAGATTTTAATACAAATAATGTCAAAAAACGATTAAATATATTTTTCAACCCTCAATGTTTGAAATAACAAAATGAAAAACATTACGATAAAAGTAAACGTTTTAAACAATTATAAATCAGTAAAATCATTCTAAGATATTAATCACTGATAAGGTATGAACAAACAAATCATTAAGCCAAAATTAGTGTATAAAGAAATATTTTTTCTCTATCCATTAAATTATTTATAAAAGATTTTTCACAAAATTAAAGTTATACAAAAATACTTTCTATTAAAGAAAGTTTTTATTAAAAACTTAAAATTTGAAATTCAAATTCTCCCCTCAAAACGGAAGCTTCTATACCAGATACAACCTTCCTCACAAAAATACAAAAAAGGGAGCGGAGTCTACCTGTCGGCCCCCTTATAGGCCTGGCGGCCCCCTTATATATCTGGGACCGTCGCCAGTTTTTGTTGGATTTTTCTGCCTATAAATATTGCTCTATCCCTTGCTGAAAATCAGACCTCTTTGCATGAATTTTCTCACACTTCTTTCTCTCTCTAAAATCTTTCTTTCTCTCACTAAATATCTTGATCACTAACATCTCTTGATCTTGTTTCAAGTGATCTAATCTCTTCTTTTCATCTCTTTCATCTCATTCAAGTGCAAGAGAAGAACACTCGTATTCGCCAAGAAACGAAGTGTTAATTAGTGATCTCTCCTCTTTTCTTCTAAGTACCAAATCTCTATTGTAATTATCTTGCGTATTTATGTGATTTGAATAGTGTGTAAATCGATATTGTGATCTAGTGATTGTTATTGATTTTGTGAAGTGGGTAGATTGGTTCTATCTAATAATTAGGACTCGACATTAAAAGAGAGACCTTAGTGTCGAAAATTAACGTAAGCGACGCTTAAACGTTTTTTCTCTGCCATAAGTGGAGCTTGTTTGACATAGTGAAATCTCGAAAGGATACTCAGGGAGCGGAGTAGGGCGAAGAAGTGCTTCGTAGCCGAACCACTATAAATCTTGGTGTCTTGTAATGTGATAGTTTTCCTTTCCATAACTCTTCATATTATTGTCATTTAGTTTATTTAGGCTGATTATTATTAGATTATATATTGTTTTGTTCATATTGTGAATTGGTTAAACATACAACTTCCGATCTACATATTTTGTAACAAAGTTTTTAAAATGAAAACGAACCTAAGAAACTATTCCAACCCCCCCGCCCACACCCCCCCCCCCCTTCTAGTTTCCACACTAGAGACATTCACTTCCACTATCTCTAGTCTTACTTCCTAGGTTGCTGAACTGAAGACCCTTCAATGGGAACTTCCAGCAGAGTTTCTTGGTCTACCAAGCCAAATCTCCTTAGTTCAATAAAAAGCTCAAGACTTTGGATGCACTTCCAAGTTTATTGAACAAGGTCCTTGAACAGGTTTGTCACTAGTGTGGAAAATGCATCATCAAAGGCTACAGACAAGAGTGTTCCTTCAGCAGGCCAAACTGATGCTTCACCTGGTGAGGAGGAGAAGAACACAAATGATGCTGATAATGCAAACCTAAATCAACAACCAACAACCATAACTCCACCAACTACTTCATCATTCCAATCTCCTTTCTTTCCAAAGAGCAAAGGCAAAGAAGTTATGTCTTCTAAAGATGCTGAAGAAGAAGAGACTGAAAGTTATTCTAAAGATGATCATGCCAATCCAGCTGACTCTACGGTTGAATCCTCTAAGTAAAAGAAGTTTAACAAGTTTAGTTTTGCCACTAAATGTGGTGAACAAATTCATCTTACTGTTGTGGAGACTGAAGAACAAAAGAGGATTGAAGAATCGCTCAACGCTGAGTTGGTCAAACAAGAAGTAGAAAAGGTGAAGGATGAACTGGTTGATCTTATGGGCATTGATGTAGTGACACGGTATTACAACAAGAAGTTAATGTATGATAAATACTGTGACAAAATGCTGAAAAGAAGAAAAAGCTCTAAGATCACAAACTATGATGGTCTCACAAAAAAGGGCCCTATCACACTGAAAGTATATAGGGAAGATGGGACTAATGAAGTCATTTCAAATTTCTAGATCAGTCATCTGCATCTGGCTAAATGAAGGAAGGTAGTACAAGTTTGTCCCAACAGAAAGGAAAAAGGATGGAAGACCATCTATGGGCTAATAAAGACAAGAATGGAATACCTTGATCAAACCGAAAAAGAACTAAAAATTGACTTCAACATACCCCTCAAAGAACAAGATCCTCTAGACGAGCTAAATGATTTAGCTAACAAGAAAAGGAAAAGAGTTGATGACCTTAAAGACCACTCCAAGTCAACTAAGAAACACAAGTTATCGGTTCAGCATGAAAAGGAGGTCCATTGAGCAGCTAAGACAATAAATGTTATGATCTTTTGTATTAACCCTATCTTTTGTATTTGTAATGTAATGAAAGTTAATAGAAGTGGTTATTAGTTTATGTTGTTCAATTTACATCAGTTGTGTAAGAAGAAGTTGTTTTACTCACTTATAATTGATTTTAACTTAGGCTATTTGTATATTCAAATAGGGAGAGATTGTTGGGGTCAGTTCCTGAGCCCTTCAGTCTTTGAGTAGATTTAAACATAAAATCCCTCAAGTATTAATCAAGCTGAAGAAAGTTCAGCTTGAGTCGCTAAAAAAAGTTCAACTCTAGTTCTTTAGGTACTTAGAAGATCAAGATCATCTTCACTTCAGTTTATGTGGGGGTTCAAAAACTAAAGACAAGTCCTTAGCAAGAGCTTCAGTTTAGCTTGGTTGACAATTCCAAGATGAACGATGTATATCTCATTAACTGAAGATTGAAACAAAAGGTTTCACTTCTAGAAGGTTGACGGGAAAAAGTTTGCTTTATGTCAAAGGTATATAATTGGCAATCTCCTTGGGAATGATACTTCTAAAGTTGGTATAGAAGTACAACAACTTTTCCTAAGATTGTACCTGGTACCTTAAAGCATGTCTACATTAAATGGTATCTCAAACCACCACTGGATGCTTGTCACGCATAATAGGTTAACTTGATAACCCTAATTCCATTGCTTATAAAGAAAAGCGTATATTCGAGAGTAATTGTTTTATCTCTTCTAATTAATGTGAAACACATTGAAGAGTTTATTTATCTCTCAAATAAATAAAATAGAACTGCCGAAGCTGAAGCTTCAGTTCTAGTTAAGTTGTTTGTTTTCTTACTCTCATAACTTTGGTTAGAGATTAAGTTTGAAGGAGATAACACCTTAGTTGTCATTCAACCACCTTGCTATTCCACAAGAAAGGTGTGTCATAGATTCTTTATTTGATTATAATAAGAACATATACGTTGAAAAGTTACTTCTATATGTTTTAAACTTGTTATTTATACTGTTCATATATATTTGTTTAAAACTCACTTTGTTGCCATGAAATGTGATTAGTTTAACTTGATAAACCTTATATCACATTCAAAGGGACCAACAATACTAAATCAATATACTTCCTAAAATGCCATAAAATATATAACTTGAAAGATTAGTGCAATATGATAAAGATATGGAGTGGATTTTCTGCTTTGGATCAGTATAGCTGAATTGAGTGCAAGTTGTATATTAATTGACAAACTTATAAAACAGGTTACTCTAAACATAGTCTTTTAAAAAAAGTCTTATACATCTCGAAAGCATACGATGTATAAGACTTTTGTATAAACATAATCCTGTCTTTTGTTTCATTACTTATTGTGGCTTCTTAAAACATTACAGGACATGAAGTGCAGGCCCTGTTTCAACATCACAAAAAAAGAAATATGTTGTCATGAGCGTTGTCTAATTAAGGCGGCATCATTATACAACCGAAGGAGACGACGGATGTTCAGTTTATATTTTGTAAATGATGTATACATACCGTAAAACCTGCGGATCGCGGGTTGAAAACATAGTTCAACTAAAACACAAGGTGATTTATTAGTCCATTTGTGTGAAAGTTGGGATTGTCTATATATAACTGTTAAACTCAAGTGACTTAGTTATTTAGACCGTATAAGTACTAACTAAGGTAACATGCTTAAAAATAAAAAAATGGCAATTAAACGAGTTTATCGCGAAGTGATGAAGTTGTTACCGTAGCTTCTATTGGTATATGAAATTTAAAATCATTAAATTTTAAATGCATATTTTCTCACTTCTTTCTTAAGTTCTTAACAATTAACAATTATTTACGCTTTTGCAAGAGCACTACAATCGTGTGCAGCTTTAACATCCAAAAACTACATCAATAATAGAAACATTCATGTGGCAAATGGCAACCGCGTTCATTTGAGATGAAGCGTAACACAAGCTATCATCATCTATAAATGTGGGGTTTGTTGTCATTTTTTACATTTTGTGTTATGCTTAGTTACTAGAAAGTATGGTTTAGTATCCGCCACATGTCTAGATCAGTGGTTATGTGTCACCAAATGTGCATTTAGCTTAATAACGTAATAGCAACCCTTACTAGTATCTTAGCTACATTTAATATAAAATGATCTATACAAAACGCATCGGAACAAAACGCGGACATCAACAAATTATGTTACTTTTTTACCATTCACTTGTAATCGAACAAATTAAACTATAGATTGCCCTTTTTCTTCCCATGTCTCGTAAATTTTCCATAGTCTTTATGACGTTAGATCCATTGAATATCATGATTTTTCTCATTGTTCATTCTTAAAAATTGAAAGAGAACTATTTTTATTATACTTTTAATTGTTTTTCTTGTTGGTATGTTATTTAATTAAGTGGGGCTCCAAAAACGCAATTTTGTTTTTCTTGACTTCAGGAGCTTTGGATGTAAATTTATTTTTGGTAAACCTGTAAATGTAAAATTGTAGACGAATTTTGTTGATGATTTGAGTGTCATCAATCATTTTATGTAATTGTGATTTACTCGAATACCAAAGAGATTTTAAGGTAAACTACGATATGGGTTAGGTAGTGCGGAGTGCAAACTCATATAAATTAACTTGATTTCTATCACAACAAATGGTGGTTATTCACCAAAAGGTGTGTACCAGTCACAAAGAGGCGGCTATTCACCAAAAGTTGTGACCAAGGTTTTCAAGATCGGGATTCTACTTAGGATCGTTTTCGTCTTTGCAAGATCGAGATCGAAGATCGGATCAGGATCTTAAGATCATATAATAATGTTATTTTCTTTATAGTTTGTGTAATATTATACAAATTTACAAATTATTACATATCATAAATGCAAAATTATGTAGATATTTCATAGAAATGTTGTCATAAATTATGATTATAAAATGTTTAAAAAATTAACATGTTGTTTTTATAATTGTACAAAACACAAAACACAATTCACAAATTTGTAGTTTTTTAGTTTGTGGTCCGAGAAAAGTGAGATCGGATCGAATTAGATCTTAAGATCCTATGATTAATATCGGGGTTCCTATTAAGATCTTAAGCAGGGCAAGATCCTACGTGAGATCCGTATCGTTTTTGCTTTGACGAGTATTATAAAATCGTAAGTTCCTTAAGTCTGGATCGCAGGATCATTAACACGGTTGGTTGTGTCTAATCTCTTTATGTATATATAAACACATCTTGGTCTTTCATAAAAAGATGAAGAATTATAATAACACGTACAATCCTCTCCATGTTTTTGCTCTGATTCTTGTGCCTCAAATTTGAGTGTGTTCTTGTCTTATCCCATATACGAATTTTGTATAACCTAAGGCACCAGATATGGTCGAAATATTGTATTTGAAAAGTGAACTATACACAATTCAAGAATTATCCAAGCAATCTTTGATTATCAAGACCCGAATACCAACAAATGAATATAATATTTCGACCCTATTTGATGCCTTGGGTTACACGAAATTCGTATATGGGATAAGACAAGAACACACTCATAATGAACCTTGGAGAAATGTAGAAACCACGTATGATTATATTATCTTCAGGTATCAAGTGGGTTGACGGGTTCAATCGTTACGACACCTTCGATTCTCGAATATTTAGAATGTGTAGTATACTAAGATTCAATTGCAAGATATTTTCATTTTGTGCATGAGTTTGATTTGTTTTGATTAGTTGGAAATCAAGGATTACACTAAAATGGGGGAGGGTTGTTGATGATTTTAGTGTCATGAATCATTTTATGTAATTGTGATTTAACTGAAAACCAAAGAGATTTCAAGTTAAACTACGATGTGGGTTAGGTGGTGCGGAATGCAAACTCATATATGTTAACTTGATTTCTAGCACAAAAAATGGTGGTTATTCACCAAAAGGCGTGGCCATTCACCAAAGGGTGCGACTATTCACCAAAAGTTACGACTCTTCACTTTATGTATATATAAACACATTTTGGTCTTTCATAAAAAGATGAAGAATCATAACAACATATACAATTTTCTCCAATAAATGTAAACGGTCACAAATAATTTAAGGTTTACATCAAACAAGTAAGGAATAATTGTTTTAAGAATATTATTGTACTTCGAGTATTTTTATTTTATTGGTCAAGTTTAAAAGGGTTACGTTTGCGATAAAAATACATTTGGACGCACCAGGAAATACCTAGACTCAAACCAATACCCACTTTGAGAGCCTAAACACAAATTTAATCAAGTCTTGTGTTTATATCACCCTAGTGTCGAAATTGGGCAAGTAACCTTACTACAAATCGTCCCTTGTGGATTTATAAACTAGCAAATCAACCTAAAGATACTTAAGGGTACATGTACATTACCTAAGTCATTAAGACATGTCCTAATGGTCTCCTATAAGTTTTCCTTTACCATGGTTTACCCACTTTGCACCCTTGTTCATCTTAATGTTTTTCGGGGGGGGTTTAACTTCCTCATAACACATAAACCATAAGGATTCCTAGCTAGCATAATCTTGTACACCACTAGCTAATATATTGACTCATGGTGGTTTACAAAAACTGTGTCGATTAAACTAACCCCTATTTACGCCTCTTAGTACACAATTCGGTTGTGTATATGGACTAGGAAAGCTAACTAAGCTCACTTGCCTATAAATATCACTCCCTAACTCACATAATACATTTCCACAAACCTTTAAACTCTCTCAAGCCAAGAACCTCTTTGTTTACCCTCCATACTATCGGGTTACTAAAAACACGAGCCATACTCGACCCACATTTTCCTCCTAAGAACACAAGCCTACGTTAAGATCGCGATAAGGGGATAAGAGAAGTATACGAGATTGGAGTTTGGGCTTACACGCGTTTTAAGTGCAAACGAGTCGGGTTTTCTTCTAAACGCGCCATCAAAACTCTAGGACCCTTGTAAGTTGCACGCAATACATTTCCTTTGTAATATACGTATTCGTTTATTGAAAACTAGCCTAGGAGTCAAGTGTGTGTGCATGCGATGTTCTAGCGTGAAAACACGCATGATAAATATGAAATGAGCGTGTTGTGAGCACGTTGTAATTCGTTTAATACTTGCACTTATGCTAGAAACGTATAATAGCTACGCGAACAATAGCCATGTTATTTAAATATGTACAGACGTGTGTTTTAACGCCTTGTTCGTGAATTTAAAAAGAAACTCTACGTAAACTATAGTTGAAATCGCGACGTGAGGGTGTGGAAACACGTATGCGACAATAATAGACGTTTGCATGTCGCGGGTCACGAGTAGAAAGTGTTACACACTTTCGTCGTGGTGTAGACGTTTAAACGGAACCCTAATTCACGAAATAACCCTTTCGGACCTTAGTGGGCTACGCAACCAACGCGAGCCTTTACAAGGTCATAAGCTACGATAAGCTCCTCAGCTTATTGTGTGCTTATGCGCAAACTTAATGAAACTTAATATAGGCCTTAAAATCATAGTGCACATTCGTGTTTTTTTAGAACAATCGGACACTTATGGGCCTCCAGCCTATTTTCGGGCCGAACGTGCTAATAAGCTTCACAATAGCTCTTTGGGTTGCTTATTGGGGACCTTATTATAGGGCTTAATCGACTTAACGGACTTAAATGTACCTAAATGGACCCTTGTATTTCGTTGGAAACCAATCCGAACCCCTAATGGGATTGCTAGCCCTTTTCGCAAGGCCCAACGTGAGCCATAAGCTCACAATAAGCTTTGACAGCTTATTTATGAAAGTTACGCAGCTTATACAAGTTCAAAGGGCTTAATGGACTCAAATAAGGTTAACGGGCCAAGCCCTAACCCCTAGAACCCATTCGGGTGACCATCGGGCCCAATAGGCCCAACGGAGAGCTTATTAGCTTATCGGATAAGCTAAATAAGCAAAACAACCTCCCAAGTGCTTATTGGATCTAAATAAGCTTAACGGGCCCCAATGGACCCATCTAGAACTTCTAAAACCTACCGGGCATAAAGCGCCCAAGACGGCCCATTGAATTGCTTATTGGCTTATCTTGCTTATTTAGAATAAGCTGAAAAGGGAACAGATTGTTAGGCTTAAATACGAGTGGGAAAAAGCACTAGGAAAGGTCCAAAACACTCAACACCCTTATCGGGTTAAGTTATTGGGCTCAAAAGCCCAATAAGCTCGAAATAAGCTCCAATAAGCTCACGTGCTTATTTAGCTTAAACAGTCTCGTGAGCTTATTAACGCCTTTTTGACTTATAAAAACTATATCGGACCCTTAAAAGGTAAACGGACCTTAACGAGCCCAATAAGGCATGTTAAGGATATATGCTCGAAAAGCTTATTTTATAAGCGAAATGACTGGTTGGCATTATTTGACTAATAAGGCCAAATGCCACTTGTCGGGAATTAATTGGGTTGGAATTGCAATTTTTACAAGGTCGGGGGACTAAAACGCAATTTCTGACAACATAAGGGAGCTAGTTTTGTCAAATTCGAGTTTCATTAACTCCAGGGGATATTCTTATTATATTCTGAAACTAAGGGTTTAAGTACAAAACTATAAAAAACCTAAAACTATTCTTTTTAGAAACTTATGGACTTTTTAAGTCATTTCCAAAATATCTAAAAGGTTTAAAATATAAATATGTATATTTGTAGACCTAGGGACTAAAAGTGGAATAACTCGAAACTTAAAGGTATTTTAGCAACAAAAGTAAAATACTTGACAAATCGGTCGAACGGTAAGATACGGACATCGAGCGATTTAATAACAAATTAATAATATGTTATTTATTATAACGATCTCACGTTTCTCGAGAACCATCGAAACTATAAATACAATAATCTTGTGTGTCACCACATAAGTGATAACGGTATATATAAACTTAAAATGGGATTTAGTTTATGCAATGAGTCGTTAGTTAAATGTGTAAACTAAGACTTGACCGTACTTACTTAGGTACTTAACGGTGTGTCCACTACCTACTTGATACTTGTTTATCATTCAGAGAAAATACGGCTAAGGTGAGTTCATAGCCCCATGCTTTATAAATATTTAAATGATTTACATCCTTGGGGTGAGAACATGCTTTGTTTTACAAACTGGACGCAAGTGTACTTTTATGCCATGATTACGTGTTTGCCTAAGTTACCATAACCCCTTTATGTCCATGATCTGAACTGTTAATATGCATAGAGGTAGTTGGATTTAAACGTGCTGGGCGCGATGTTATGGGATAGATCTATTAGGGATTGATAACTCCCCGTTTCGGGTGACTAGCTATCAAGCGGGAACGAACCATTACCATGTCGGAATTTAGGATGGTTGAGGTTGCACATCATTCACAGGACACCAGTTGGCAAATTTCATAATTGCATTCTTATACGTCGAAGCCTCGGTGTCATGAGCTAGGAAAAAAGTAATTATCTTTTTATGATGTTTGCATCTGTGCTTAAATTACACTTGAAAATCTTGCGGTCCTACCATTGATTTACACAAACCTATGAATTCACCAACTTTATGTTGACGTTTTAAGCATGTTTTTCAGGTCAATAAGGCACGAGGTGCGATGATACATTGGGAGTCAATAATTGAAGAGTCAACACTTAAGATTTGGGGTCTTATTACATTTTGGGGACAATTGTTATAAACCGAAATCTTTATCTATTTTGTTGAACCATTTGAGCCATGAGGGCGGGGGGGGTGGGGGGCGGGAGGGGGGGGGGGGGGGGGGGGGGAGATTATGTAACAAACAAGTATTTTGTTAATCCAATGTATCTTTTTCAAACGACACGTTTAGTAGTCGTTCTCTGATCTTGTGCTATTGACCCAATAATGTAACGCCTTCGGATATTCAACATTCCGCTGCATACTCAGATTTGAGGGTGTTACAGATTGGCATCAGAGCCTAGGTTATAGAGAACCAGGTCAAAAGTTTTTGTCTGGACTATAACCACCTTCAAAAATCATTTTCACAAATGGGATTTGTGAGGGACATACATGCATTACTTGTTTACGTCTAGAGCATATATGCTTACATGACATGCATTGCCTTAGCATTAGTAGGGGTTTACTAAGTGCTTCACCTGATTAATATACGTGTATATAAATGATATTACGTATATTACTATAAGACTTTATTATTAAAAAGCCTTAAAAAACATATCTTATCGATTTCCTTATAAGTAATACTTATGTAAGTTTATTTTACTTTTTTGCAGTAACTCATGTCTTCTGGCGACGTCTGATGTTTCTGTACACTTCCGTATACACCGACTCTGAGCCCAGGCAGAGCTTTCTGGGGATGCCAATTTTGAGGGGATACCGGAGGGAGCATACCACGGGTCATCGTACTAGGATACGACGGACTCCCGCTACAGCCAGTAGCCCCACCGTCACCAGATTTTATACTAGGTCCAGAAAATCTACTAGGTCCAGAAAATCTACAGATACTACCAGTTCCTCAGGATGAGGATGAGCGCGAACCTATGTTCATTCAGGCACATGACCCTAACTATGTGCCGGAGCCTATATATCCCGAGTACATACCATTGGAGGACGACCACGAGTTTCCGGCTGAGGAACAGCCATTACCACCTATTGACTCCCCACTGCTGAGTCACCTGGATACATTACTGAGTCAGATCCCGAGGAGGATCCAGAGGGGTACGAGGATGATGAGGCTGAGGTATGGTCGGTTGATATCCATTGGTCGGGGGAGATGATGGAGGGATTGATGACGGCGACTCATCTAGGGATGACGCCAGGGATGGGGATGAGGACGAGGAGGACGAGGACGACGAGGAGGAGGAGGAGCACTTAGCTCCGGCCGACTCTACTACCATCATACCTGTTGATGAGCCTGTTTCACACTGCTGGAAACAGAGCCTATTGTACCACACACCCTCCACTTGACCCCCCCCCCCCCCCCCCCCCCCCATTACCATTGGGCTAGGATTACCATCCGACCTGTCTTCCATTTCCCTTCCACAGAGCTGAGGTTGAGAGAATTCTGGCCATGGACCTACTCCAATCTCCATCACCACCCATCTCACTATCACCACCTTCTGCAGGGGAGCGCCTTGCTAGGTGCATGGCTCCACCTGCTCATTCACCACCTTTACCACCATCATCTGGGTGTCTAACCCAAATCCAGACACTCAGGATAGCATCCACCCAAGCTCTCATTGATGCAGTTACTGCCGCATTACCACCACCCCCATTACCACCACTACCACCATCTCTACCCATACCATCACCTGTTGATCGTAGGGAGTATTACCGAGTCTGAGCAGCCTCCCCGCAAGAGGTTGCATTTGTCCACTATACGCTCCAGATATGAGATCGGAGAGAGTTCCACTGCTAGACCTGTCAGAGGTCAAGGGATAGACTATGGGTTTATCAGCACAGTAGATGCTGAGGAGAGACGACAGGGGATTAGAGATGTTGGGTACGGGATTAGGGATACTTGGGTAGATCCAGCAGAGGTAGTTCCAGAGATAGCACCTATGACCGTGGGAGAGGTCAACACTAGGGTCGTAGAGCTTGCTGAGCTCCATGAGCGTGATACACAGGACTTGTATGCTCTACTAGAGGATGCTCAGGATAGTAGGTCTCGTATATCACAGCGAGTTGATATGAACTCGCAGCGGGTCGATTTACTTATGGGGGATAGGATGACTCTCCAGGAGACAGTATGGATGGTGGAGGAGGAGGCCTATGCTTCCCGAGAGGCTTGGGCTCACTCGATAGGATTGAGTCAGGTGACTCATTAGGAGCTTCAGACCCATCGTGATCATGTGTATGCACATAAGACCTATCTCCAGGCACACTAGACACAGCTACAGCTACAGAGTACTCTCATTCAGACACAACATCAGGTACACGAGACTCCCTTTCAGATGCAACAGGCTGAGTTAGCAGCGCTTCGAGAGACTGATCATAGGCGTCAGGACCATATGGTAGAGACTCTCTGAGTCATCAGAGATATGAGGCGAGAGATGAGCGACATGCAGGCTGAGTTGCTAGCACTACGAGAGCAGCAGAGGAGAGCTAGACAGCTAGGACCAGAGGCTAGGATTCCAGATCACCAAGATGCTTCTGGGGATGCCGACAGTCACATCTAGTGATTTATGTTATTGTATCTTGCTAGGTCATTATACAGGCATGTTAAGTATTAGGGGTTTTCCCCGCTAGCATAGCCTTAGATCTTTTGTATTGTATTATGTGTACTCTGACAACTATATACCTCTCTTGTGTTAATATCTCAGCTATACATTATTATATTCTGTCATATAACCTCATGTTTTGTCTTTTGTGATTTAGACAAATCATGGCACCTACAACCAGAAGAGGACCAAACACTCCCGTCAACGACACCAACCCAAACAACATAACCCCCGAATCCATCCAAGCAATGATCGATCAAGCTCTCCTGCGAAACTCACCCGTTCTGGTTACAACCCACATTTCATGAAGTGCCAACCCTTGAACTTCAAAGGGGCTGAAGGAGTAGTCGGTTTAACTCGATGGATTGAAAAGATGGAATCAGTTTTCAATAGCAGAGGTTGAACTGTTGCAAGCGTTAACCCTGATATGTACCAAGTTTGTTGCCAATGAAACCGAGAAAATCGACAAGTACCTCAGTGGACTTCCTGACAACATTTATGGGAATGCTCAAGGATGGGTTTATGCAGTTGGGAATGCTGAAAAGAGGGGAAATGCACCAGGGAACCCTGATGCGAATGT